>VUYV01000063.1:721572-835063 GCA_008711295.1 Anarhynchus alexandrinus | reverse complement strand
AAAAAAAAAAAAAAAAAGCCAAAAAAAATCCAACCCAAATCCTGATGGGGAAAGCGTCCTCGCTGGGTAAAAGTTTACCGGCCGCTACGTTCATTCAAAGCGAGCGCAAGTCAGGGATCGGTGGCTTTGGTTTTAGAGATGTTTTGAGAGTACTGGCTCGGTGCTTTCCGCGTTGCAGATGGGGGGGGAAAAAGCCGAGAAAAAGTGAATTGTCTCTTTGTACGGTCGGTCTGGGGCTTATTCGGGAATCACCGGAGGGCCCAGGCCCTGTCCTCTTCATTAAGCAGCAGCTGACAATGCATATTTTATGGGAGAGAGGAAGGGAGATCCTCTTGTGTAAATATATGTAACAGCGCTGAAGAGCGCGTGTGTCCCTACGTGTTACTCCAAACTCTCCTCTCGGGTCCTTTCTTCATTGTAACTTTAAACTTTGTAAATGTTTGCTTGTCTCCAAATTTATGCGCAGCGACTTTCACTGGGATTTTTGGCTCTGGGCTCGCTAAGAGGAAGCTAGAGAGATGCTTTACGGTGTTAGCCAGCACATCGCCCTCCTAGGGTAGGCAGAGCGAGTCGTTGCGTTTAATCGAGCAGTGAGGATTTGTGTTAATGAATTAACAGGAGTTGAAGCTTTGCTTTGCCTTTGTGCGGGGTCTTAATTTCTCTTCGTCAGCATTTGCGTTTACACCGAATCAGCACATAGGGGTTAAAGTCCGCAGCAATTCCCAGGTAGATGAGGAGAAATGGGTCCTCAGCTCCCCTGGGGCTCTTCCCTTTGCATGGCTGGAGGGGGGGGTTGTTTGGGTGGCGGCAGCCCCTACCCCTTCTCTGAGCGTGGGACCCCCCGTGGCTGCCCAGGGCCCTCCGTGGGTCGGGGGTGCGCTAGGACAGAGGGTAAACTTTACACACCCAGGAAAGTTTGGGGTAAGATGCTTCAAGTGTTCGCATGTGACAGAAATGAAGATATAAACATACCCCGAGGTAGTTGTCCCCCCAGTAAACTAAGAGGGCAAACTGTAGGTGGCTTAGACCCAGCAGACAGATGAGAGAGCGGAACGGTAAGTGGGGGTGAGAACCCTGTTGCCTGTGGTTTGGGATCCCTTATGAGCCAAGCGGAAGCTCTAAGGTTACGTTTGCGCTGATGAATTAAGCTCTCGGTAAAGTTTGCGTCCGCCGCTCGTCTTTACGGTGCGCACCTTTAGGTGCCTGAGCCTGAGCAGCAGCGGTGCTTCCTGACCCTTGCAGCTCAGCTGGATTTTAGGTTTGCCTCGCCACATCTCTCCTCCTCCTCTTCTTCCTGCGACACGTCCGTAACTCGCTCTTTCGCACCCGCCGCCAGAGCGCTCGGCGAGCATCCTCTCCTTTAATTCCTTTTTTTTATTATCCCGTGGAAGTAGAGAACAGCGTTAGCTTTGCCAGAGCGTGTGCTGCTTTCTTGGTCACAGAGGTGCTGAAAGTTGCAGCCGCGTGTTTCTAGACCCGGCGAAGCTGCCCGGTGACGAAAAGTCCTCTTAGCTGTGCTGGCACGCGTCTCCACGGGGCGTTCTGGATGGAGCTTTGCAACTTCTACCTCCGCTGGCTTCTACCTCAGCGCCTGCTCTGGGCCCGGCGTTAGGGATTTGAGGTGCTGCCAGGACGTCCTCGTTTTTACATAAACACATGCTTAGTGATGGAGACAGGATTTTAAGTTGCGATACGTCTCGAAAACCGGGTTTGAAATGTGGCAAGAGCCGCGCGTACCGCGGGACTGCCCTAGTGACAAGTCTAACATTAAACAGAAATTATCAGGTTGTGAGCGAGGCAACTCAAAAGTAGCCTTGCCGCTCACTTTGAGTTTCCTTTCCAGTTTTTATGGCTTTACAGTTGCCTTTTCCAGTTTCCAGTACTGCTCGCCCTTGGTTGCTGGCTAAAGGACCTCATGGACAAAAAGGAAAACTAACTGAAGTATCGGCCTCAACAAAGCAAAATTAGCTTTGCTGTCCTGGTGGAGGATAATATCTAGTAGGATAAGGTCTAATCTTATAGATTTAGTCAAATGTCTTAAAGTCTACATCTGTATAAGGCTTTTGCAGAGTCCAGGCCTTCCTGTATCTGCAGGGCAGACACGGAAAGTGATGGTGTATAAAGGTACACTCCGAATTAGCGTGTGTGTGGAAACTCTTAAATCTCTTTTGGGTATTAGGTGCTAGCTGGAAGAACGGCGGAAAAATGAAAATCCTAAAATTGCAGTTGAAAATTCCTTACCTTCAATTAAAATAACTTTCTGTCAGATTTAATTTTTGTTGCTGATTGCAACTGCGTTGGCTGTAATGGAAATAAACTACAGAAGAAGAGGTCTTTCCTTGTCTCCCGCTTTAAAACTGATCTCTCCACCACGCTCTGTGTTTTAGAGCTCACTTTCAAATACTCTCCTCTTTCAAACGGTTCCAGCATTTGTGGCAGATATTTACGGTCTGTGTATAATCACCTTCTTGTCTGACGATTATCCCTATCAGGTCCCCTGCAGATAGCCTGGCATGAGCTGTCACTGTCCGTGGGGCTCCACAGGTCCCTGCCAAAATACACCAGCTGAGGACATGATGCCCACTCTTCAAATCGTGTTCACATCGTTAACTCTCCCGCTCGCTGGAGAGCTGCTGGGTTGTTCGCTGGTGTTTTGTCGGGCTCCTCATCTCTTGCTTTCCTTGAGATTTTTTGAAAGGTCTCCATGCGGCCACAAAGAGCATCCCTGAACGGGTGATTGACAGGCTGCGTTTGGGGCAGCTTTTCATCCCGCTCTAACGCCGTGTGAGCAGCGGATCAGGGCTGTATTTATCTGTTGCTTCACTCAGGTTGTCAGCTGCCGCCGATGCTGTTCATCACGAAATAAATTCATCACGAGATTCTGCCCCTCTGCTCCACTCTTGTGAGACCCCACCTGGAGTACTGCGTCCAGCTCTGGAGTCCCCAACATAAGAAGGACATGGACCTGCTGGAGCGTGTCCAGAGAAGGGCCACGAGGATGATCCGAGGGCTGGAGCACCTCTCCTATGAGGAGAGGCTGAAAGAGTTGGGGCTGTTCAGCCTGGAGAAGAGAAGGCTCCGGGGAGAACTTATTGCGGCCTTCCAGTCCCTAAAGGGGCTCCAGGAGAGCTGGGGAGGGACTTTTTATTAGGGCATGGAGTGACAGGACGAGGGGGAATGGCTTCAAACTGGAAGAGGGCAGGTTTAGATTGAACATTAGGAAGAAGTTTTTCACTTTGAGGGTGGTGAGGCACTGGAACAGGTTGCCCAGAGAGGTTGTTGAGGCCCCGTCCCTGGAGGTGTTCAAGGCCAGGCTGGACGGGGCCTTGGGCAACCTGGTCTGGTGGGAGGTGTCCCTGCCTATGGCAGGGGGGTTGGAACTTGATGATCTTCAAGGTCCTTTCCAACCTAAACCATTCTAGGATTCTATGATTCTATGAAATTCTGTTTTAAAAAAGGCTGAATTCACGTAAAGGCTTATTTGGTCCTCCACCAGCCTTGTTCAGACCTCACGTGTCCTCACCCTGGCAGATTTATCACTCACGGTCCCTGTGCTTCTACCATATCTCACATTGCCAGGGCAAATTGTCCAAGGAGTCCAGCCGGGCTTTGTTTTATCACCGTTCGTGCGCATCCGTGTGGGCAGTACCGTGGGCAGCGAGCTGCCTTTGCCAGGCGGGCAGCGGGACACGGCCAGCGCGGGGCGACCGCGCCGCTGTGGGTCCAGCCCGGCTCCCGCCGGGGATGCCGCCAAGCCTCCCGTCTGAGAACCTGAACTGCGTCTTTGGGGGCTGCTGGGGTGGGCTTTGGGCCTGACTCGTGCTGTGAGGGTTGGAAAGCAAGAAGTGAAGTTTCCAGGGTGTTTGCGATTAGGTCTGAAATACTGTTAATGTTTATATGGCCAGGCTCTGCTACACCAGCAGCTCTGCATCTCATGCAGCACCCACTCCCGCTTAGGATGCCAGGCCCTTCACGCTATTCATATTGGGGGGATTTTTTTATTTACTCCCTTTTTCTGATGGCTTTTTTTCCTCTGCAAGTCCTTATGTTTTACTCTACACGGTCTCAGATTCCGCTCTCCATGCTGCGTGCACGTCGTACTTGCATTTCAAGTAGCTTTTCAGATTACTCCTAGGACAAAAGCACATCATTGCCAAAATTCTATAGTACTAAAGGCCTAAATCACACCTGGAGATGCTTCTCGTAGGCCCTGATGAGTGTCCAGGGCAAATCTATGACAAACAAAATTAAAAATCCATGTCTTGAGTAAATGTGTTAGAGGGTTGCAGCTGACTCTTGATAGGACAGTGTGGTCCAAACGGACAATGCCTTTTGCTCCTCACTAACACAAAGTGCTTCAATTGCATTAAATTTGTATCCTTTATCAAAAGGATCGCACCGACTGAGAAAAGGTATTGTTTCTTAGGAGACCCCTGCTCCAGGATGGTGACCGATTTCTTTTTAGCGTCACATAGAAGTTTGAGACTATGTTGAAGTCGAGTGTCATGTTGGCATCCGTGCTTCAGAAAGTGACTTGATCAACTGCGTCATCTAATCAGAAATGCTGACTCCTCTGTTAAATCACTTCATGTTGTTTCATTAATTTTTTACACCCTATATAAATGAGGTTGCTGCTTTCTGTGACTTGGAGCTCGGATGAGAAATATTTGGTTAGCTTGGGGGCGGGGGGTTGTCCATTCACAAGGTCAACAGGATGTAACCATTGATTCGATGAACACGTTCTTTCTTGTCCAAAATATATAATCTAATAAGGCAAGAAGTGAAATGTTTCATGGCCTGTTAACCATGCTGGATAATACACAGCAAGGCATTAAAAGCTGGATGCAGAATTTGGCACAAAAGACTCTTTAACTAGTTTATTCTGAGATATTTGTTAAGAGGAACTGTGTCAGTCCCCGTAAATTTGGTCTAACAGTATATGTCAGATGCATTACGTGGAAAACCTTCTTTTACAATGGTGAAAGTTTGTTGTTTTCTTGCTTCTAGTTAATATTTTCTAATTCTGAATATAGCTGATAAAGTAAGAGAAATAAACCTCAGGTATTACTGCCGTACCTTTGAATATTAGGATATAAACTTCACTGAACCCAAGTGTTTATGGGATTTTGTTTTGATATAGTCATGTATAAAAAAAAATAAATTAAAATCTGGAGTTTGTCATAAGGCTGCATTTAATAAGGTGAGCGTATGGGCCTGACCANCTACAATGGTGAAAGTTTGTTGTTTTCTTGCTTCTAGTTAATATTTTCTAATTCTGACTATAGCTGATAAAGTAAGAGAAATAAACCTCAGGTATTACTGCGTACCTTTGAATATTAGGATATAAACTTCACTGAACCCAAATGTTTATGGGATTTTGTTTTGATATAGTCACGTATTAAAAAAAATAAATTAAGATCTGGACTTTGTCATAAGGCTGCATTTAATAACGTGAGCGTATAGGCCTGACCGTGCGTGGAGCTGAGCTTCACCAAAGTCTTTATCCAGCAGCGCTGTCTGTATGCAGTGACGGTACCACTGCTGAGGATCCTCTGTGACTTCAACAATTAGAAGATGAAGAGGAGAACTATTCAGTCCAGATTATTTAAGTCTATACTGCATTCCTTTTCCTGCCATTGAGAGGACTGCGGTGACAGAGCTATAGCTGAGAACAAAATGTGGCCTCTGCAGCTTCTAGGGAAGGATACGGCATCCACTTCTGATCCACGGTCCTTTTTGAATTGGTTGTCATAAAACTGTATCCAGGTTAAAAACCACTCTTGAATTTTGGAGCAGATTTTACAGCATGAACTAAACATTCCAAGAGAAATATTATTTATTTCTTCATCTATTGCCTCTTAAGTGAGGAAAATGCTCCCCAATGAAGAGACAGTTGTGGTTGAGGGGAAAGTGCAGGGTCGTTGCAGAAGAAATCTTCTCACTTCAGAAAGAAGGAGCCTGTCTGTTTATTTTGTGTCATGTATGCTTCTTGGTTTTGGGTCCTATCCTCAGTTGGGATAAATCATCTCTCCTCCACAGATCCGTCTCCTTTCTACAACCTGGCGCTGATGTTTTGTGCTGGTCATTTAAAATCTGCTTGGCAGGGTAGGAGGATGTGTAGGTTAGATGAGCAAAGCTGTGCCAGCGACCTGGGAAGATATCCGGGCTGTTCTCCCTGCCCTGAGGAAACAACAAAAATAAATGTTTATTACTTCTCTAAGCTCATCCCCTGAAGAAGCCCGTGAAAGTCAGGAGTTATAGACTGATCCAGTGCTTACAGTGACATTTGTTCTAAGGTGGCACACATAAACCCGAGCAGGAAAGGTGGCTTCAAGAACATTAAGTAACTCTAAGTTTTCTGTTCATGTGTGATTCAAAAAATAAGAAGACAGACTTCGGTGACCGCTTATGTTAGTACAGGTGCAGTTAATTTTTCTTTTTCTGTTGTTGTGTAACGCGAGTAGCAGGTATTCCCCATACAAACAACAACGCGTGATGGACGTTAATTCCCCAGCCCAGTAGCTCGTTTGCTTGGCTTGGGAAAGAACTACAAATCGCTTCCCGTGTACATTTACCTAAATTAATCCTGAAATTTGCTTCAGCTGGATTTTCTGTGTTTTCAGTGTGATTTCCCAGAGAACGTCTGAAATGAATGATTTATGCACATGTGATGAGCGCAACCCAAACTCCCACTCTATCGGGTTTTTTACTGATGATTGTATATGGGAAGGATACAGTACAGTTATGCTAAGGATTCCTTGTACTCGGTGGGGGAGGCTAGTAAACCATGGGAGAAAAGGATTGTACTGCACCTTTTAAAAGACCGAGAAGAAATTGTATTTTGGGGAGCAATTTTGAACTTTATTCAGTGGAAAGCGGCCTTTCTTGAGGGTTTGGAGGGGAGGAGCTGGAGAGGAATGCCGGGTCTGGATTTTGGTGTCATTATGTGGACTCATTGCTGAAAAGCGAATATATTCAGTACTCTTTTCTTTGACGTTGCAGCTCTGTTGGATTAGTTGTGTCTGTGCTTGTAAAGCACAGGTTATTATTTCTCTACTCAAATAAGTGGGGTTTTTTGGTGGTGCCTCGCTGATGCTGAAGGGTGCGAGGCTGAGTTTATAACCAAAATGAGAACCTCAGGCCTGGGATCTTTTTGGGAAGGAGCAGCAGTTTAGTAAGAAGGAGATGTGCGCCAGTAGTGCCTGCGCTGGGATGATGTTGAGTTAAGATAGGCCATCCTTCACTATGGCATCCTGGAAATACCTGTGGGAAAAGGCAACCCTTGCTATTTTTCACCTATTATTAGTCCTGTCCTACTTGTTTTCATGAGAAAGAATGACTGGGCCAATTTATATGGTGTGTATCGGGACTTGGAAAAGAAGCAAACTTAAAACAGGATTTGCAGCAAGAGGACAGCAGTTCTCCTAAGCTGTTATGTCACTTACTTTTCATAGCTGCTTTGGGTTTGAATCTTGTACTTACAGCTCGCCCTTTTCTGTGAACCCCAAGGGCTGAGCTCTTCCATGGGAGGAACGTCTAGGTACATGCCCATCACCTGGTGTGCCAAAATGCCCTCTGACTCAGTGCTTCGCTACTTCATTTCTCTCGTATTTTGAAACGTTCTCTTCTAGGACAAAAAAAAAAGACAACTCTGTCTTTGGACTGGTCCTGAATAGTAATTCCTCAGTTAAACATAACAGCATCTCAAATGAGGCTGGACAGCTGTTTCCCAAATATAGTGTATGTATATGTTCTATACCCGGTCATAAAGCTTGGTTTTCACTATTTGAAACGTTCTGCAGTCTCCCTGCCCCCTCCTGCAATCAATGGCAAATGTTGTTCTCAAAACTCCACTTGTCACATTTTGTTCTGGAGAACAGGGAGGATATTGAGGTATACTGGCTTCTTTCCTCGAGTGCATTTCAATATGTATTTTGTATAATGAGAGCCCAAATCCTTCTCGCATTACTTATGCTTTAATCACGCTGTGCTCTCCCAAGATTGCTTTAATCGCATTTGCATCAGCAGGAGTAACTCTGGCTGATGAGCAATATTTCATCTGCAAACAGAGGGGACCTATCTCGGGCGCACGACGAGGAAGGAACTGGCTGTCCCGGATTCGTTACAGCGCAGCTCTCTAGCGAAGAACGGGGTAGCGTCCTGATTTGAGACGTAGATATTCAAGAATGAGAATGAACAAAAGCCATTTTTACAGTTTTCTTGAGGACCTGTCAAGCGTGATAGTTCCCTTTTAATTTTCTAGTAAATGGCTTTTTGGCATGTGTTAACTCCCAAGAAGCGCGATGCTGCCTAGTGCAGCAGACATCGTTTTGTACTCCAGCCATGACATTACCGTATATGAGAACTGAAAAGTTATATAGATATTACACCAATATATAAACCATGTGTGTTAGAAAGACAAGTTCAGTTTTGAAATATTTGACTTAGCTATGCTTTTCACTTTCAATCTGTGCCAAACATGTGCTTGAATGACTGATGGAGTCATATGGTTCCCCGAATAAAGCACTTTATTGTGCGCAAACTTAGAGCCTTCCAACAGTTGTATTACAGAAGCTTGAAGATTAAGATGATCCAACTGCTCAGGGGGTATGTTCCACAATGAACATTTTATTTTTCTTTTTTTCCTCTCTCTCTCTCTATTTTTCGCCCGAAAACGTGTCATTAGTTTGTTCAGCTGGTCGTGCAGTGACACTGACCGCAGAGCCTTTGGTGGAGAGGAACAGCAAGTTACCTTCAAATTTAAGCTTTCGCTCCCATGTCCATATTAAAATGTTGAACACATGACTTTTTCCATGGAGTTTATGGGCTTTGGTGGGGGAGGGGTGGGAGGGCTGCTTCCTGTGGCAGATTATTTCATCAGCAGAATTAGATTTAGGAAGGGAATAACTCATGCAAGAACAAGTGATGACAGGAGATAGTTCTTCGAATTATAAAATCAAAATATTAAAAAGCCTGTTTTTAATGCTGTTTAGTTAAAGAGGAGCAGTGCATCTCCAGCTCCTCTTTCTCATCCGAGCAGTGGGTGCCCGGGAAGCTGCTTCGTGTGAAGGATCAAGTGGACATGCTGCAAAGCCACACACGGATCCGTTCAAAGTTGACAGACCTGTCAAGCCCGAGAAGGGATCCTTTTTCATTAGAAGCGGAAAAAACAGAAAATTAAATTCAGAAATGTGTGGAGTCGTCTTACTGTTGCCTGTCCTCAGGCTCATCAAAGACCTTTGCTGACTTTTGATGGTTCAAAAATTTTGTACATGAGTTGTAGTTTTGCAATGTGAAGGAAAAGACAAGGTTCGAGCCCAAGAAGATCCATGGAATTAGTTGTTTTCCAAAAGTTATTTGTGCTTAAATGCTTGAGGTCTCGGGTTTGGGAATGGGGGCAGGAGTGAGAAGACAAGTAAAACTTTGTGTTTAGTTAGGTGGCTTGCCTGGTNTTTTTTTTTTTTTTTTTTTCCTTTTAAATAATTCTTTTCCAGGCAGGCCATGAAAGGCCTACTTTTCCTAGATTTTTGTAGAAAGAATCAATGTACTGCTTAGATATGCAAAGGTTAGTTGGAAAAATAATTTATGATTTTGAATGAATAAAAACTTTACTGGAAGAGATAAGGTTTTTATTTTTTACACAGTCAAATCTTACCCAGACTTTTGTGCTTCTATTCAGATGAGGGCAGAGTCCGGCGTGTTATGCGCTGTCTTTTTTTAAGGCTGTGTTAAGTGCTGTTAGTGGGATAATGGGAAGTACTTTATCAGTCTGGTGGAGTTTCTGATTTGTGTCCTTTCTTTTGAGAGGGCGGCTGTGTTTTTGGCTGGTGGTTAGTATAAAATTTAAGGCGGATGGGTGGTTGACTCTAAGGCAAGCTATTGCTTATTTGACCCTGTGCAAGTAACCGGGCTTTCTTTCTTTATGCACTGGAAATCTCATACTGGTTTATTTTGCAGCATTTTCATATTTATTATCAGATACTATTATCACTTGCATTTTTCTTACATTAATGTGACAATTGATTATTTTTCCTGTCTCAGACAGGATGGGTACCATTCTAGAAGGTGGTTTCAGCAAGATCTGTACCTGGAAAATGTTTAGCTTGGGTAATGTTTTGGCTTTTGCTGGAAGATGGAGTGAAATAGAGGACTGGAAGCACACATCCTCACTCCTTGGCCACATAGTTGGATAGTTGACACTTTAGTTTTGGCATGATATAGTCTGAGTCCTAATGTTAACAATTTCCATTTTAAAGTAAGTTGATTCTTAATATTTTTTTTCCTTAATGCACCAGAGCTGGCTGTGATCCTCTTTGCTCAGAAGTTCTGTATGGCAATCCAATCTCACTTTATGTATAGCCGCTTTATACACTTGCCATCTATAAACGTATCAGCACTGGCAAGACAAATACCAAGAGGTACATAAAGCTAAAGGACAATCTTGGGCCCTGTCGTCTTTGGTTTTCTAGATTATGCAAAATAATTCTTTTAGTTCCCTTCTTGTAATTCAGTCTTTCCACTTCCCTGATCACCCTGGCAGCTTTTCCAATCCACCAGCTCCAGGTTGAATTAATCTGCCGTGAGCGCAGGTGAGGAGAAATGCCCGCACTATTCCAGATGTTCTTGCATTGATAACTCTCAGGAGTAACTTCTATATCTGATATTCGCTGGAAACACCTCTCTTGACGCATTGTTCCAGGACTGTCTTTGCTTCATGAGACATCAGTGTTATAGTGAATAGCACGTATGGGTTCTTCTTATGTCATTTGCCTCTGAAAATTACTGCTTAGAGAAGAAAACTTACTAGTCCTTAAGAGTGCAGCCCTCCATTCTGTACCACTTGGTTTCAGCCCTTTGCTCCAGCCTGCGCGTTATTGGATTCTTTTGTAATATTCCCGTCTTTCTCCATGCAGATGATGTCTCCTAACTTGGAGCACTGGATTTCAGGAGGACACTTCTGAACGTTGAGTAAAACTTGCTGATAGAAATACTAAGGCTGATCCTAATACATTTTCTTACTGAGCCTTGGTAGAAACCTTCCTTTACCTGTTTGGTTGGCGATGCGCTTGGCAGCTTATCTCTACTCCTTACCCAGTTTCACGTCCTTCTTAAGTTTCCTAAGTTCACCCTCATCTTGAAGGGCAAATGCTTGGTCCTCCTCTCTCAGTGTAATTTTGATAATTTTGGTAATTTTGGTAATTACCAAATTTGGTAATTTTGGATTAAAAAGTTCTATTTTGAGTCTGGAGGATGATAAAAGAGTCTTCCTAAATAAGATATGAGAGACAAGCAACTGATGGGGAGTGTTAAAGCTCTTTCCCATCTGATGGGTGTCCCTGCTGGCAGCGGTGGCTCTGGTGGGGTTCCTGCCCATCTCGCCGAGGCTGGTGGCACAGAGCAGACCCAAGGCACCCGGGGCTATCAGGGAGGCCGGCTGGCGGCAGAGCCTGCGGGGGTGCCTCAGTACCCTGCCACAAATCCAACTGCTAATGGTCCAGTGAGGGCAGGAGGCAGCTGTGGATATACAGCCCTTCCTCCATAGCCAGAAATGACCCATCCGAATCAGGGATCCCGCTGACTGTGAATTAAGCTGAGGAAGCTGGAGAAAATGAGGAGGGAAATGGATAAAGTATGCTCTTTCTGTCTTCCACACCTTGCGATACAGAGCAGTGCTGGTAGCCGTTCTCACTTTGCGGAAAGATTACTCTGTTCTATTATTCTTTTCTATCCTGAGATTATTCCGGTGCTTTGGTGTTTTGTTGCGGAGGAAAAAGTAGACAGGCTGTGACTTACAACGCTGAGCCCATTTGTAATGTGAAAGGTAACACAAGAATAAAATAATCTAATTGAATTTAGCCTTTTTTTTTTTTATTCCCCCACCCACCGCTCCTGTTATTTCCATAGCTCAGCAGTAACTGCAGTGGGTGAGGTGAAGGGTGTCGGGGTGCAGCGTGCATGGGAGAGGGCTGTGGTCTGGGCTGGAGATGGGCTGGGGATGGGCCTGGAGATGGACATCCCGCAGCATCGCCAGGACTGGGGCCGACAGCCCCGGGCTGGTCTGCAGCGGGGTGCCGGGGCTGTAAGAGCCCTCGGGTGCCTTGGGACCCCGATTGGGGTCACGTTAACGTGTGTGGGACAAGACGTGCGGTTGGGACTTCCAGGACGTGCGCATCCACAGCGGGAAGGAAACGCAGTGTTGTACGTTGGCTTTATTGCAAATCTGTGTGTTAATAGATGGATGGGTTTTATAAACCGCCCCGGGTCTGTCTCCTCTCTCCTGTGCCGCGCCGGGGGAGCGGGGAGCAGGACCAGCACGAGCGGGACGGCAGGGGCGTGCGGTTGGAGGGAATTTATTTTTGTCCTTCCCCTTCAGCCCACTTTATCCAGATCCACTCAGTGTCGAGAGCATTCACCTTTTTGTTTGTCATAAGGACAAATAAATTGCACTGCCTGACTAAAAGCTTATTAATTTTAAGTAAATGCAAAACTGAAGTGTGTCTGGGCTTCTTCAGGAGGCAGCGGCCATTAAACAAAGATGTCACGTCGCATGCTCGGAGTTTATTTTACACAGAGCCCGGAGGAACTGAAATACAAAGCAAAAAGATGAAAACTGTTCTTAACTTCTTTGCCAACAACTCCTTGTATGATACTGTGCAAAGAAGAAAAGTTGTAGAAGCACACGGCAGATGAAAAATATTTAAGCCGCACAAAAGTCACTGACAGATAACATCTACTCATCTCACTGTTTGTACAAAGTATCTTTTATATTACTGGGGGGAAAAAAAAAAAGAATAAAGGGTGCTCCATCAGCTTGTGGGCTGCTTGTGGATCAAAAGCGTTACCTTCGGTGCAGGCTGAAAATAGAAAACAGATAGACGCGACTGTGAGTTTTTCATGTGAAAAAGTGGGAGACGAGCTTGCGTCAGGGAGGACTGGACAGAATTTCACTGAAATGGAAAATAAGTAGGTGAGTAAGTAGGTGCATGTGACACAAAAGATAGGAAACCTGGGTCTAATAAAAGTTTCTGGTAATACAGATGGCCTGATTTTCTTCCCCTCTCATGACACGTTACCGAAATTTAAATTCTCTGATTTCAATTATTACACTATTTATATTGCTGTAATACCAAGAGTCCCCGTAGAGAAGAGGCCTCATTATTAATGTAATGCAAACAACTCTAATGGTTCCAGCTTCAAAGAAATCCTAATGAAAATGGGTAAAGGAGATGAAGAGTGGCAGAGAGGAAATACCAGCGTGTCTGAGCGCATGAGGAACTGCAGCACTGGGAGCTCACGGGATGTGATCAAGGTGATGGAAACCCTTCGTTAGCACAGATCTCCAGTTCTGTCCCACCGCGCTCCTCTCCTGGTTCCCCTCGGATGCTCTTTGGGAGGGCTGTGCTTATGCTGAGAGATGGGTGGCCCAAAAATAACACCAGAAAACCGGGACTGTGTTTTGTTCAGCCATTGTGCAAGAGCCTGGGTGAAGTATCCCTCACTGGGATGAATTCTTTGGTGTTTCCAACTTTGAGGCGAGGGCCGTGTGTGCCGAAGGCTCTCCGAGGTTGCCAGCAGCCGTCCCACCTGTGTAGCTACTCAGAAGCCCACACCGCTGCTTTGGGGCTGCACATCTGCATGTCCCATTTTTTTCAAAGTTTCCCGCACCCTTCAATTTCGACGCCCACATTTTTTTGGCCAGGCTCTCTTACGGTTTTTGTAGGTTTCTTTTCCTCCTGCTTTGAGTCTTGCTCCACCATATCTTTTCTCTCTGCATCCCGTTGGTCAGTTGGGCTCAGTAGCCCTTTAGATGCTGTCATCTTTCCCATCTCAGACAGATGTGTGGGGGTTGTTCTTTGTTGGCTGTGAGCCCTTCTTTGCTGCAACGTGTTCTTTGGAGCTTTGCAATCAGGCTGCAGAATCCTATTTAAAGGATCTACCTTTTTATTGTCCCCCTACTTTTATATTTAAAGACAGATCTAAAGCTTACCTATCAGTTATACAGTTTGCTTTATTTTTTAGTCTTTCGGTATGTAAATATAATGACCTTCAATCAGAAAAACATTGTTATTTGATTTACAAAAGAAACTGTAATGTGCATGTATCACGCGGAGGACAGTTGGGAGTTAAGCGAGCGCGTAACATTAAGCATGTGCCCAAGTGCTCTTCAGATCAAGGCCCCATGACTGGGCTGCAGGGCTTTCTCCGCCTTCTGCAGGAAGCTGTGATTTTTATCACACCCAATAATTTAAATAAAAACATTCAGATAAGCAGCAAAATATTTGGCTGAAGGAAAGCAGCTAGACAGAAATTGATCTTGTGTTTTATAAATGCTACGGCTTCAGAAGTTTGCAAACTCTAAAGCTTGTCTGGTTTGTTTCCCCTAAATAAATTATCTTTTCCAATAAAGATATAACTGCTGCCTATAAACCTGTCTTGATGTCTGTCTCCAGACTATCAACGCGTCTGCACAATGTGCATTTTCAGTGTGCAGATAAATAAGCGTGCGCGTAAGATTAAATTTGCTCCTTGTAACCTTCCTTCGCTATGTGGCACAAGCATCACTTTGTCATCATAGAATAGGAGTGGCAAAATTGAACCGCGCTTCGTGTAGATACCGTTCCCCTTTCCCGTGATGTTTTTGTGGCGGTTGCACTTTCCGGACCAGGGGATGTAATGAGGCAATAACACATCTGTGCACAAATGCTGATCCCTCCCCCTCTCCTTTTTCTTCTCTTTCGGGTAATGCCGTGATGATAATGCTTTGCAGAATCAATAACAAAGGCAACTTGCACATGTAGGAGTACCAGAAAGACTTGGATGCTTCCTGATATCTAGCTGCAGCTCCGTGGTGTAAGACTGTGTGGAAGCAATGTAGACAATGCATCCGTGGGAGGAAAAGTATGCTCATAGGATTTCTTAAAATTTAGATTTCATGAAACTTTCAGAGTGCAAATCCTACAAAATAATAGAAGGGCCTGAGTCATTTAATTCATATAGTTGAGACTGCTCTAGTGAGCCAAGAAAAAAGAAGAAATCAGGGCTAGAGCCAAACTTTTCTCATTTCTCTGAGATATGCTTCATAAATTTCTGTTCTGTGCAGGGACCTCAGTGCCTGATAATCAGAATAAAGAGCTGTAAGGTTCAGTTTAGACCCTCCTAGGCAGATGAGATGGTATCTCATACGCCTCCACAGCGGTGATCCCAATCCTGTGCAGGGTTTGGAGCATCCCTTCCAACGGCTGACATTCCCGGACCGCTGTCACTTGGGGAACACCCATATAACGAGCAAATTTCCTCTCCCCAATATACTTTATCTTTTTATCTTAGTCTTTTTTTTTTGATGTTTTAGGGAAAGCATCATATTTTTAAAAGCATGCTGGAAAATCCTGAACTTGTCTTCCTCTCGCTTCAGCTTAACCTTAATGACTGCATAGATGTTTTTAAGTTAATTCTAACAGTGGCTGCACTGGGATCATTCTGCCCAAAATGATTCTGGTCTTGCTCCTCAGAGCGTGTTAGGTGACCAGAGAGGGCAGGTCAGGTTGCTGGGATGGCAGTACTGAGCACTGGGCTTTTCGGGCAGGTCTGACCCAACAGCTCTTCTCTCCCTCCCATAAACTGGTTCAGCCCTGAGCTGTGGTTGAGCTGTTAAAACACTGCCCCGTCACCTTCCCTCTGCACCTCCTAGCACAAAGGCGATGAGGGGAAGGTAACATCAGCCTTTCTCCATCTTAATGGAGAATGGACACATTTCCAGAGCACCTGTGAAGACTCAGGTCTCATCCTTGTGGGGTCCAAGTGCACCAGAGGGCTCGGTGTGGTGGCAGGTCAAGAGTGTGGCAAACCCCACCAGCGTTTTGACTGTCCCATGGCACCTGGAAGCCATTCCTATCTTCTCTTTAAGATTTATTCTCAATAATGTTTGCAGCTCTTGTACTAGGATACTGTTTTTTAGGACTCTGCTTTGACAGGCACAATACCATTAGTAAGTTTAGTGAGAGGAAAAACACTTGATAAATGTTGCATGCAAATAGCTTTTTGACATTGTAGCATGAATCGAAGTCATCTGACTGTGTAGGAGTAGGGCATTATTTCGGTGAGAGTCTATATTCTCTTCCAGTCTTTTTTATTCCCCGCTAACGAGAACGTGCATCCTGGATGTTACGGGGTTCTCAGTACTCTGTGACCTCTTTGCATGCTCGTGAAGAAACGCTGAGGCTGCTAAGTAAATATTCAGTCTTTTGTTGTACACAGTTCAGACTTGTTAAAACAGAATACAGCCGCACGTTTCCATGTTTAGCGGAGTAATATGGTGCATTAAGAAGCATTTGGGGGATATGAAGATACCGAGGACTAAACCTGGTCAATCTGCTGTGCATGATCAACCTGGAGCTTTCAGGAACCCCAAACCGGGTTGTTACACCTACGCTGTGACTCCAACTGGCAAAGCTGACCCCGCCGCAGAAACGGGAGGGACAGAAGGGGAAATCTGGGGTGGCTGTCTGCCCTCAGGGAGCCTGTGTTGTGCAGCCGCAGGGTTTGTTCACCCCGGGGAGGGGAAGGCTCCAGCGACACCCCCAGGGCACCCTCCCCGTTCCTACCACCACTGCTTTGGAGCTGATCCAGTGCGATTGTGTCTGGGAAGAGGGATGGGGAGAAGAGGGATTGGGGAGTGGAATGATCAATGCTAATTTCTTACCTTAATTATGGAAAAACAGTTCTGATAAAATCTTACCTCTTCTAAACCCCTGCAGCTTGCTTACCCTCTTAATGATGACACCGAAAAGACAGCCACCTACTTGCGTTCCCCCCTGCTATCATCTTCAATGGAAAAAAAAATTCCAAACTCTAGCATGAGTATTGATGTAACACTTTAACTAGTTGGTGCCAATACCTCTCCAAATTTTTTTTTATTCAAGTCTTGCATCCCTTATCTTTGTACGCTGGTATGTCTACGCCTTATGGGCGGTCTTTGTTTTCTGCTGCTACAGAAATGCACCATCTAATCAACGGTGGAAATCACCTCGACACTTCTCTCCCAGAACTCTGAGAAATTTGTGTAGGTTTCGACACTGACAGTATGACCCCACAATGCTTTAATGTTTAATTCTTTTCCTGAATTATTTCCTTTCGAAATATGCTGCCAGGTCCCTTAAATAACAAGGTTCGTGTTGTCAGATGCTGTTCCCCACTAACCTGAAGTTCTTCTCCCTGTCCCTAGGCGAGAATGTGGACAGCAAACTGGAGCCCTCCAGACAGCAGACGCCAAAGGACCAGTCAAAAGATTATGAGATAACAATTCCCTTCCTTTTGAATGGAGAACAGTGGAGACCAGTAAATGGCATTTATTCAAAGGTTAGTCTTCATTTTACCTATTATTTTATTCTAAGGCGTATAACAATTGGAATGCTTTAGGGGAAAGTAAATGCGCTTACTTTATCATACCGGTTATAAGAGTATTTTTTATATTTTTGTAGAGAGTCTGCTGTCTAAAACTGTTACCTAATCTAAGAAAATGGATGAGGTCCTTGGTCGAAATTAATACTTTTTTATTGTGAAGTGGCATTCTTATTGCTGATGGCAGAAATGGAAGCTTAAAGTGAAATATTTTTTTTTTTTAAAGAAGTTAACATACATTGCTTGAGATTGTATCATACAACAGCGAAACAGCCCCAAAACCGAGGGAGGAGCAAATACAGCAAACAGTTTGGTTTGATTAGATACAGTCCAACAGCAAGAACTTTAAGGAAAGGTGTAAATAACGTTGTTTTCTTGCCTGCAGCCTGGGACGTTACCTGGAGCCCATCAGGGGGAGACGGCCCCCAAATGTGCTGTGGGGGAGTTGGGAACGAGTCTCAAGTCTCCCTTCATGCTCTGCTTTCCCTTTGGCTAACGAGGGGATAATCTATCACTGGCTCTGACTAAGCAGGGATTGTTTCCCCCTCTTGACAGGCCCTGATAAGGTTTCCTCCTTTTTATCCCTCAGACATTGGCTGATAATATGGGTAGCTGTTTTCAGGAGAAAAGGGCTGTTTTCTGTCTCCTCGGTCTGCTGCTTGAAGTATGAAGACAGGTTGTTGTTGTTTATTATCACCAAAGATGTCATGGGAATATCTCTTACCCAACCTTTTTAACTCAGGTCCAGTTTGGGTCCAGCTTACTTTTTATATTGTTCTTCCAATTGCCTGAATGAGGAGAAAAAGGTGAAATTTTTAAATAGTTAAAAAAAAAATAATCCAAGCACAAAGCATCACACACAAACAATGCAAACAGCCCAGACAGCCCATTAGAAACAGCTTTCTTCACTGCATTGGGAAAGTGTTTCGCGGAGAAATCCTGCTTGACTACTGCCGCCGTTTGCGGGAGACGGTTTTGACTCGTGCTGCTGATTGACAGAGGTAGGTGTGAAAAGAGATTTCCAAACAAGAGACGTGACTTTCAAAAAATCTTGTCTGGATTAAAGTTTTGCTTCCTTTTTCTTTGTCCCTTCCTAAATGGGAAAGAAGGGCCAGTCCTAGTTTTGAGTATCTGCAGCGATGAAAGGGATATCATTGTGGGTGTATAATGGCTTATCTTAGAGAGATAACACAGATGGCTTGGTCCTGGATGTATGTGCAACTCTATTTTTAGATCGTTTAATTAGAAACAGGCACTCTCCATATAGAGTTCTTTTAGCTACTCACTGTAGCTTTCTGAAAGAGTTACAAGAGTATCTTTATGTGAGTAATGATAATGTGATTTATATCATTAATTTGTTTCCCAGAATTGCTTTCAGTTTAAGATGAACATTAGAAGAGATTTGTGGTTTGGTAGAAAGATCCACGTGCTGCATCAGCACTTTTTTTTCTTTGAATACTTCTTTTCCATGGAAACTGTTATAAATTAAATACACAAAAGTGCAGATCAGGCTGTGGGAAGAACAACAGCGTTAAACTGGTAGAGGAGAAGAGTAATGAATAGCTTGTCACATAAATATTGATCAAAAGCACAAAAGTTAAATACTGTTGTATTTGATGGTTAAATAGGACCTATTGTTCTTCAACTCATTTCAAAGTGTTCCTCTGTTTCATTTTAATTTTATATGAAGTAAAAAAACCTGTGAAGCAGTGTGTACTCGTAACCAGGGGAATGGTATTGCAATAGAACATATAGTAAAATAAATAACGTAGTGGTTATAAAAATGTCAAAGTATTAAAGTTATTTGTGTATAGATAATTGCCTCGCGATGATGGCCCCATTCTCCAATCCTTTGATCATAAATACTCCTGCTTAACAATTAGTCCCTGAGAAACCATGCGAGTCGTTTAGTGTAGCGTATTCTCTTTCCCATCTTGAAGATAAAACCATCCTTTTATTTACCCCAGGAGTCACTGCAATATCTGTTGGAATATCTCATTCAGACTCTGTCAGGAATTATTATTAAGCTAATGACGTTCTCGTTGAGGGCCATCTATGCAGTGCACTCTGCGGAGCAGAGGCAAAAAACCTGAAACTAGTCATACTGTCTCATCGCAAAACCGCATAGACCTGCTCACCAGTAGCAATAAAATTACATTTACTGAGAATAAAAAAAGAAAAAAGCTACTTAGCTGTAACCTGGGTTTACTTTAATACGGCTAGGGTGTACTTTTTCAAAGACATCTAATGATTTAGGTACTTCCTAAGAATGACTGTTCAAATTAATTTTAGGAAAAATCCAATTTTAAAATCAGACATGCAATCGAATTATATTTAAAGAATTCGGGTTTCCCTAAGTATAAACGTAGTGTTTTGTTTCTGGAGAGAACAGATCGTTTACTGGGCAGATCGATTTTCTCCCTGCCCTCCCCACCCCAAGTCAAAGTTATAAGAGACCAAGACCAGGATCTCATTGTGGTGGTATTATTGCAGAAATGTATTGCTTCTTTCTTGCATCTTTAAAAAGATGCATATGCTCATGCAAAAACTTTATATAGTGAAAAATATTTAAAAAATAAAATAGGTATACTTAGGAGAAGTTAGCATGGAAATGCATGTGTGTCTGCGACTGTGTGATGCTGTTCATCTTGTTAGTGGTTGTTAACATTTCTCCTGACATCTTTTATTGAATTCAGAAAACTGAGATCATTTTCAGTTGGAATTTTTTAACGGTGCCCGGTTACGTTCTTTTATTAGCTGGATATAATATTCAGTTGATAATCCTGAACACGCTGCTAAAATTAGTGACTACTATTTTGAGTATCCAGTTGTCGCTAGTCAGGACTACTGATGAGTAAGTGTATTTGTGGGTGTGTGACAGGGAAATCGGGACCCTGAAGTGTTGTGCAACGCTGCTCTGTGCTTTCAAATAGCTGCCCATATTCGGTGCAGATGTGATTTCCGCCTTCGCTGAAATTTTGTGTGCATTATAGAACGTGTTGATAGGTCATTATATTCTACAGCTCCAGTCCTCCTTCCACTTCTCTTTTCCATGTGTTCACCGCTTTGCATTCTGCATCGATTTTTTTTTCCCAGTGCTTGGTTTAAACACAAGAGGGTTGGGTTCTATTTTTCTTAAAATTTTCTAAGGTTTGACCAAAAATCGTTTCATTTTTATATTATTCAAGCGCGGGAAAAAGACTCTTTTCCCCGCATGTTTCCAGCTGAATATTTTTCTTGAAACTTGGCTTGAGACTTGCAAATCAAGCCAAGTTCGATGAGAGTTGGGTAAGTGATGTTTTAGTACACAGAACACTTTAGGGAAGAGTTTTAGAAGACCATCTGTTTGGCTTCAGCTTTTATCCTCACACCCTGTTAGGGACACACAGTGGTTAATGTGTGCCAGATCCCTGCGCCACAGGAGCTGCAGGTCAGGTAATGCTGGTTGTGTTAGACCCCAGCCTGAAGCACGTGCCTTCTTTTGGAGAGACACGCGCTGGGTAGGAAGCCTTTCGCATGGGCATTAAGGGTTTCTTGGCTCCGTTTCTGTGCTTAAAAGGTTGTAACCGTGGGGAAACGCTGCCTGCCAGAGACCATCCAAGGGCAGACATGGAATAGCTGTAACGCTGGGGGGGATCCCAGCGTGGCGTTGCCCTGGGCTGACATTCGTTCTCCAGGAGTGACACACTCATTAATGAAGTTGGCTTTGTGTCCGGGGTTTAGTCCAGATCTTAAAATTCATTAAGCTTCTGGGAAATTGAAAGCATTTTGTGCATGTATGATACGATCAATTATGCAAGTAGACATAGAGTCCTCAGGTTGTGGCATCTGTCACTCAGGTGTGGGTTTTTTCTCGAGCCCCGGCTGTGCAGGATCCATAATGGCATTGCTGACACCTGCAAGGACTCAAATATAACCACGAGGCTGATCAAGTGCTTTGAAAGATTTAATTCTCTGCGGTTTCTAAAGGCATATGAGCAAGTTAGGTGCAACTCTCCTTACCGGGTGATGCTTTGCATCTTTTGATGCTTACACGTGTACTTTTGTGATTCTGATGTCTGTGTCTGTCTGAGAGCAATATTAAACTGCTCCGTGCAGAGGTGTATGCTCTCGTCAGGCTGCCATTGCCATTCCTAAAGACGAATTTGAATGTAGCTGAACCTGGGCAGGCACGGAAGGACCTATAGCCAGGCAGCAATGTTTCTGAGGAGCCACATGAGAAGCTGGAAAGCCCTGAAATGCTTTAGGTTGGTTGAGTTTGCAAGTCACCAGTCCAGGTTGCTTTCAAATGATGCAAAGAATTTGGTTTTTAACATTAATTTTGCTCAATGTATAGAGGACAATGAGCAAATTTTGCTGTGTTACTTCTTAAAAATAATTAACTTCAAGAAAGGAGATGCACACTATATATGTCAATGGATTGGACCTGTAATCCACTTGACTCACAGTGAGTTTCACCCAAGTCTTTTAAAGTACTGCCACTGACCTCAATATATAAAAAGTATATTGGAAAAGCCACCTCTCCCCCACCTCACAGAGAGTGAGACCTCTTGTTCGGTGGTGGATGCCGGATGGCTTTCTGCACACCAGGAGATTTGGATCTCTTGCTGTTGGGGTTAGAGACAAGCAAAGGAAAAGAAAGGTGCCGGTGGAGGATGGAGAGGACAGGAAGACCTGCAGAGGGTTCCCTGGTGAAGAACACCTATGACTCCAACACCAATGACTTAAATCCAAATAAATCAGAAATTTGTTTCCCCTTGGGAGAAGGGGATGGATTCAGGGAACATAAAAACTGCGTCACCAAGTTTAAGCTTTCAAGGCCAGGTTCTGAGCTAGTGTGAATCAGCTTCCTTCCTCAGGCTGGGCTGGTATAAATCAGGGTTGCAAAGCGAAATCTTAAAGAAGTGTTTTCAAAAAAAGGAAAAAAGAAAGATGAGAAGACAGAGTTCCTTTTCTTGTAGCAACACTTTTTTTTCTTTCTTTCTTGGTGTTATGTTATACTTTGAATATAAACTCTAGCAATGAAATGCAAAGATAAAGATGAAGGCCGGCGATAAATATATACTCAGACCATATTTCTTCTGGTTTGTAAGTGTTCGCTTGTCACAGCTCAAAAGATTCTGCATGTAAAGTGGCAGAAGATTACCATTTTTTACTGCTTAGCATGCATTGCATCTCATTGAGCTTGCAAAGAAGTAGCTTTTGCATTCCTGCCTGCCTCACTCGTGAAGTACTGTGTTGTGGGTTGCGTTCATAAACAAACAGCAGAATCTTGATTATCTGTATGTCATTCTGCACATTGATCGCTTAAATCTCAACGTGAAATTCTGCACTATCTATAAAAGTATCACGTGCTCTGGCAGTTGTTAGTTATCTTTGTGGTTCTCCAAATGTATCAGGTATTATGCTGATCCTTTTTGCCTTTTTTTGCATTTTTTTCATGCTTTCACTGTCAGGCCGTAATTCAACACCAACTGAAACAGGGATTTTTGCCATTGAAGCAAAACATCACTGGAAGGAACAAGAAATAACTTCCAATTTGTTAAAATTTAAAAAAATTCTGGAGATTCAAGAACATATTCGAAGCTGCCAAGCAGGGATGAGCCTTACCCGTTTGATCCTATCTTTATGCTCTTGCACTGCTGCGTTTCTCCTGCGAACTGGCCGAATAGGCACCATCTATCGTAGCCCAGTCTGCCATCCCGAGTTACGGTGTGCACACCAGCTTAGTGCTATTATGAAGCTATTGGGGCACCCATTAGAAAGACCCCGACTTAACAAGATCTCTGCGCCGGTTCTCGTTTCCCCTCTTCGCTGCACCTCTCGGTGTTCTCGCGTGACTCCAATAGAGGGTTCGATGCACGGAGTACAGCTGAGCCTTGCTATGTCAGATAATTAATTTAGCGCTCAATGTTTTCAAGAGCAAACCCATTCAAGTTTATTTCATAACTGGCATAGCCTTCGTGCAAGTGATAATTGTTTATATTCCCTTCAACAGAGCCTCCTGCTGTTCTTTTTCATTTGAAATAATTACCAAAGTTTAGACTTCCAGACAATTGTATTAAGGGGAATCATACAGTGCTGCTTAAACAAGTCTTTGAAGACTGAGAGGACAGCTTTCATAGCTCTTTTACATAGCTGTTTTACATATCTTAAGAGAGAGAGAGAGAGGCATAAACAGAATTTATAGTCCTCTCCATATTTTTATGACTCATGAGTATCAAATATAAGAGGCAGAGCTGTGCATGCTGCTAAGGCTGTGTCATCAGCTGGGAATGCAGCTTGGCACAGGCAGGCTCAGCGGTGTGAGAAACTGCACTAATCCTCGATAAAATTCTCTGGGAGATCTGCTCCTTGAGCCTTTAATTAGTAACCTGGTAGTCATTAATTTAATAGCCCAGTAAACAATCTGTTCTTTCTTTTGCTTTTTATGATACCTATACCCCTGCCTTGTAGGGCCACTGTGAGGGCTAATTAGTTCAAATATGCTCTATTATTTAATAACTCTTCTGCGTTTGTTTAATTCAGAAATAGCACAATTTTTGCACGGAAGCTATTAGGAAAGGGAGTGTGTCACCTCCTCTGGTACTTGGTTGAATTGCTGTGACTATGCCTGTAGGGCTGGATTGCTTCACTGGGTGCGGGAAAGCAGCTTAAAGCCATCCCTCTCGCCTTATCTTCTGCAAGAGGAGGTCTTCACGGAGGAAAACGTGTTCCCATACCCGTGTTTAACCAGTCAATCAATCTGATAATTTCATTTTTGAACCAGGATAACGTCTACTGACATTTCGAAAAAGTTTCTAGGGACTTGCTGGATCGCGCATAGCAGCTACAGGCTTGAGAAATTCCTGGAGCTGGGACCACCAATAAAAACTTTGTGTTGGTGATTGAGTAGGGGAAATTCTTTTCTCTGTCTGCACTGAATCAGTGCCCTAGTTTCAACTAGATATACTAGTATTCATTTCCTGCCTGAAACGCTTGGGCATACTGGGAAGTGTTAAGCAATTGGGATTCATCCCAGAAAATGGTCCGTTTCATTTTTAGCTTAAGTGATACAGTGTGTTAAGTTTGTAAAGTTTTGTGCGATAGTTTATGCACAATATAAATAGCAGATATTATTGAGAGAGACTGCTATTTCAATAAACAGAAAATGTAGAGTTTTATATTAACCATCCGCCAGACACCCTCCACCGCCCCCCCTCCCCTTAGCATCTTGGAGCCCTCAACAGGGTGAAAGTCCTTCTCATGAGCTTGTATCACGCTGAGCTGCTGGGAGGAATTTTGTCATACTTGGCCAGTAAAGATCGCCAGTGATATAATAGTCTTGGGCGAGCTCTGTCTCCCCGTACCACCCGGCCTCCCCCTGCCAGCAATTGTATACGATGGGACGCGGCAGAAGGGCTTTGTTGCGTTTGCTGCCTGTGACCCACCAGCTATGAGGTAGTGTCTCAGACTTGAGCTTGAGGAATCCATTCATACGTTCCTCTGTAAGGTGCTGGGGCTGAAGCGATGTTCTTCAACATGAGTTTTCAGACTGGTGTTTAAAAAAACCACCAAGCCCTAACAAACAGATCATTCTTTCCGTAATGAAATGGAAAAAAATATTTTGATCTTAATGAAGCAGTTAATGCTAGCAACCCCTTAGCGCGGTATTAAAATCTTAAACTAAGTTCTTGCAATTATGTGGCATTACGCTGGGTTTGTAAGGCGCTTGTACTGAGGCATTTTCATATTGAATTAATTTAGCTTATACTTGGCTATTTCATGTCTCTTGCAACAGATCTTGCGAGCGTAAGGTATGAATTTCAGTGTTGGATTAAAATAATACTTCGCTTTCCAGCTATGAACATGTGATTTTTTTTTTTTTGTTACAGGCAAAAGGAGAATCTCCCTTGTTCTTAATTCTTATTGTGATTGCCTTGAGTCAAACTGAACGCAAGGCAATTCCTACCGCAGGCTCTCTCCCACCGTGTGCTCCTTGCAGGAGCCGTTCGAGGGCTTGCGGGTAACAGCAGAAGAACTTGGGGTCTTTCCAAGGACCAAAGTCCTCTGAGAAGGGAAAGACCATGGAAACTAAGAGCTGTTGACATATGCTGTGATGAAGACCCTTATCTCAGGAAGGCATAGTAAATTGAATTGTACTCAGTGTATATCTTAGGGATGAAGAGGTATATTTAGCTGGCCGATCCCCTGATTCCTATTGTTAACTAGCCTGATGCCTTTGTTGTTGAATTATAATTCTATTTGAATATGATTTATTCAAACCCCAGTTGATTTACCTCTTCCATAGGAATATTTCCCATTTCTCAGGATTGTAATGAGAAATCATAGAGGTTACATGCAGTTTAAAGCTTGATAAGGAAAAAAAAATAACTAGGATTGATAATAAGGCTTTTTAAAATGCAGTAGGAATATCTTGACAATAAAAGGGTTTCAGAGTGTTGCTGTTTTTCCAGAAATAAAAAGACTGCCAATTGTTTTTGAAAAGCTTGTATAGATGAGGTAAAAATTCTCTGTATCATTTTGACATCGTAGCAGAAAGTTTGTGTTCAATTTCCATCTTGAGGAAATTATGTGTCCCTTTTGTGCACTGTCTTTCCTCAAGGACAGAGCTTTAAAGTATAATTGAGCATTCGAAGTTTAATTTAACAAAACGACTGCAATTTACAGCATTGTAGACACGGTGGAGTGATGAAGCTTAGTGAGACTGGAGACGAAATGCATTTGGTGATAATTTGTGGGATGCATTTCCATTTGTGTGATGCGTGTGGTGGGGAAGCTGCCAGAGGCTGCAGGCGTTTTACTGGACTTGATCTCATCCCTGTCCTGCAAGGATGTGCTTGTGATGTTTCTGGTCAGCGTAACGATAAAGCTGCTAGTGATAGGGGTTGCACTGAGGTATGTGTGTGCTCACCCTAATACAGCAGTTAGACACACACGGTCGCTTTGATGGGGCCACTGTGCCCAAGGAGGGGTCTTGTTGCCTCTTGCTGCTCCTCAGCAAGCCAGAATCATAGAATGGTTTGGGTTAGAAGGGACCTTAAAGATCATCAAGTTCCAACCCCCCTGCCCTGGGCAGGGACACCTCCCACCAGCCCAGGTTGCTCCAAGCCCCGTCCAACCTGGCCTTGAACACCTCCAGGGATGGGGCAGCCACAGCTTCTCTGGGCAACCTGGGCCAGGGGCTCACCACCCTCACAGTAGAGAATTTCTTCCTAATACCGAATCTAAATCTTTCAGTTTAAATCTCTTTCAGTTTAAAACTGTTACCCCTCGTCCTATCACTCCCCTCCCTGATCAGGAGTCCATCCCCATGTCTCCTGGAGCCCCTTTAGGCACTGGAAGGGGCTCTAAGGTCTCCCTGGAGCCTTCTCTTTTCCAGGCTGAACCCCCCCAACTCTCTCAGCCTGTCCTCCCACCAGAGGGGCTCCAGCCCTCGCAGCATCTCCGGGGCCTCCTCTGGCCCCGCTCCAACAGGTCCATGTCCTTCTGCTGTTGGGACCCCCCGAGCTGGAGGCAGCACTGCAGGGGGGTCTCCCCAGAGCGCAGCAGAGGGGCACAATCCCCCCTCGCCCTGCTGGCCACACTGCTGGGGATGCAGCCCGGGGTGCAGGTGGCTTTCTGGGCTGCCAGAGCACATTGCCGGCTCATGGGGAGCTTCTCATCCACCAACACCCCCAGAATGCATTAAGCTCCATTTAGATCTCCAGCTCCGGCTTTGTCATTGCCTTTTCATCCTCTGCCCCAAGTCCCAGGATGCAAATATGTTGTTTCCTCTGAAGTTTGAATCACTCTCAGGAAATGAAGTGCTCTTAGGTCCTGCCCTCATTCCTTTGCCCTTACTGTGTCTCCTGCCTTAGGACCAACTTTATTTTGCTTCTGCTGAATGAACTTTTTCACCCTTCCTCTGCTGGCCGTCTCCCTCCACCTGAAGGTACTGGGCGGTTTCTTGGCAGGGTTCATCTCCTTGTTTGCTCCTTCTCTCTCCACTGACCACGTCCTTTGAGGAGCGCTTCAACAGTCCTACACAAAAATGGTCTTTTTGGGATGAACCTGCCAGTCGTCCTTCTGAGGTGGCAGCATTTTACATTGTGTGTTTAAAATGAAGCCTATAGATAATTTTAATATTCAGGAGGCTTGTATTTCTTGCCTGAGGCCACTTAAATGGGCACGGGAGCGAACGTTTTTAGTCCAAGCTGCTGCCTAGCTAGGGGAGGATCAGATCTTCATTGAGATGCCTCATTTTTGCACGCTGGTGGATGTTATTTTCCGGCACACTTCATTTGTGTGAGTGTTGGAGATGGCAGGCTCCTTCGGGCAGCAATCTTGGATGAAATCCTACGCTGGTGTCTCTCAGATGACATTATTTACTTTAGTTTCACCCATTCCATCATCTTTCCCTAGATGTTTTCACATTAAGTACATCTTGTACTGAAAAAGAAACGCTGCTGAAGAAGGTCTGCTTCAACTCCTGGCAAGTGGCGATGAGACAAAAGCTCTGAGATGTGTTAATCTAAACAGCCATAGGATCCCTGCCCCAAAAAGGACCGTTTCCTTGGCAGATACTGAATCTGCCTTTTTCAAAGGAGAGGGGAGTTTCTGGAAATGAATCTGTTGTGGGAAAAGCCAATAAGAGGAACTGTGTAATTTTGTCCTCAAAGCAACTTCCAGTATATTACTGTGTTAAGGTTGCACACTCCCTTCTGCCTACGCTGACAGGATCAGGGTGCGTTTTCAGCAGCAGGAGAAAAAGTGGGATCCCTAAATCGAGTATCTCCAACAGAAACTGCATTTCTCTTGGTTTCAACAGACAGAAACATTGTTTAAACCAGACTTTTTTTGGCATTTACTGGCATTACTAAGAAAGAGTTGGCAAGGAAAGCTGGCAGAAAGAGATGAGTTGGATAAGCTTTAAAGATTTTTTTTTCTATAAAATGAATATCCAGAAGCTGTGTAAATGTATTTCTTCAGTTTAAAAAGTGTACAGAAAGACAACATACACACATTTTTGACTGAAATAGCATCTAAGCTGGCTGTGCCCTCCAAATTCTTTTCCCTCAATTAAAAAGATGGGGGGGGGAAGAAAAGACAAAACAAAACAACACCTCAGGAAATCCCTAGAATGTTTATTCGGGAACAGACCAGCCTGTTACAGTCATTAGCTTGCAAAGGTATTTCTGCTATAGTCAGAGGGCAAAGTGAATTTTAACCTTTTATTGCCAAGAGATGTTGTGTTTGTTAGTGAAGTAGCTACTGAGATACATTGAGGCATGTAAATTACTGTGAATAAGTGAGTGGTATATGTAAAAAAACCAAAACCAAACCCCAAAAGTACATCCTGCAGAGAGAAATTAAAATCAATTCTAATGCCCGTAATTAAACATAAAGTACTATATTTCATAGTTTATTGAGTTTGTATTTATTACTTTAGCATTGCTGGTTGTAAAATGTTTCGATTGCAACAAAAATATATTTCAAAATATTGACCTCTTTTTTTTATTGCAAGTTTAGTGCAGAATTCCTTCTGTAGTATTACCGTGACTGTAAAGGAAAAAAAGGAATAGGGCTGGACTGTTACAAACTGTGATCTGTGGGAGCCCTCCAGACCAAAGTGGTTGTTTCCCAGGATCCCCACAGGAGGGGGAGAGGAAAGGAAACCGCTACTCTATGGAGACCGCGCATCAAGAGCCTGGGAAGACTGCAAGTCGCAGAGGGCAAATTTAAGATATGGATAGAAACAGTTGGTTTTTTTTTTTTTTAAGATGGAAACCTAANAAGTCGCAGAGGGCAAATTTAAGATATGGATAGAAACAGTTGTTTTTTTTTTTTTTTTAAGATGGAAACCTAAATTGTTTGCTTTGTACAGTCAAATATCTCCCCTTTTATTGTCTTGCCCTTTTCCATTTATAAAATGGGAATAAAGTCTAACTCAAGCCATGGGACATCAATTTGATTTTGGTAATGGCCCTTCCAGACTAAAAGTGTTACGTGTATTCATACAGCTTTTAGGGAGCACGAGTTTGCTGTTCTGGGGGAAAGAGGGATGTCTTGCGTGTGTGGATAAGTCACGCATGTGTCAGAACAAGGGAGCAAATATGTTCAAGATTTCAGTTCTCAAAGCATTAAAAAGGAGTGTTTGCAGTGCTGCATGCAAGGATTTTCACTGTTACAAACTTGGAGGCAATTTAAGAGCAGCTTGTAAGTACTATGAAGAACATTAATTGAGATTTTTATAGTGTATGATGAGCCATATGAATCAGTCCAAGTTTAGCACAATCACCTGTCTTTGAGGAAGATTAACATTGACATGAAAACACTTTATTTTAAGGAACATTTTGAGAAATAATATTTTAGTGTATTATGTATTTTTCTTTCATGGGTACATTTGTACTGCTCTCAAATATACAATTTAATCATCAAGCATCAATTTATTTTTAAAATTGAATTTATTACTTTTAACACACTTCTATACATCTTTTATTAACTAATTTAAAAAGAAATCTCTATGTGTGGAATTGAAATAAACTCTGATTTCAGCCTTCACAGAATTAGTATTTAGCAATTTCTCCAAATCTCTGTGTTTGGGACGGAGATAATGGCAGCCAGATTTGAGCTGTTTCTTTAAAAGAGATTCCTGAGGCCTTCCCACTGCATTGCTGATTTTCCTGGTAGGTATATGTGTATCTGTATTGATATAGTAGGTATATCAATATCTATATCACTATGTATATCATCTGTATCTATACACACATACAAATACTCTGTTTCCAACCTTGTCTCTTAAATCAGAGTTTGAAAAACAGTTTGAAATTTTTTTTTACAACAATATGTGAGGAAAAAATGGCTGAATAAGGTTACAACAAGATTGTGTGTTGAAATCAAATCATAAAATCAAGTAGTTGAGGGGGACGATACATACCATTGAGTGAAATTCCTGTCAGTGTTTCTGCTTTGCTAGGACATGTTCTTAGGAAGGAATTACATTTAGAAGCAGAGAGCTTATCAGTGTGTCCTTGTACCATACTTGCCAATGTCACGAACTTCATATATGGAGATAGAGTTGTTCTAATTTTAGGACTGGGCAGTGGAAAAAAAAAAAGCAGCATATTGTAAAAGAAATAAAAACAGTATTCAGTCATTGAAAGTGTGGATATTATCTATGTCACCATGAAAGAGCTTAAAAATTGCAACAGGACCAGCTGCTACAGATATTTTGGCTGATATATATGAAATAAGTGTCTTGTGGGGCTCCTCCATTACTGTGTGTTTGAGCTGAACAATATTTCCTATAATTCTAATCATTTTGGGCAGGTAACAAAGGGAGATTGAATATTATTTTTTTTCCCAGAAATATCAAAAAATTCTTCACAGCCTTCATTATTAAACAATTTAGATGAAGAGTCCAGTCTCTGCTTGAAGTCTTCAAAGGCAATGTTGGTTTGTTTTTCCAGCAAAATCTTTATCTTTCGCAGTGAAAGTCGAATCAATATATCACTGGTAAAACACAAAGCTGTGTCTCACCGAGGTATATTACTTAAGCTGAATGTGAATTCTTACATTAGTCATCACAATCAGGCCAAACGATTAGGAAATACCATGGTATGCTTTGTTTTTTCAGCAGCAACCGTGCCGTTTTACATTTTTGCATTCTATACTTTTATGCATATATTTTCTTGTCATAGCAGTGACAGTTTCAAAAGTTCCTCAAAAGCAATAGTGAAATTACTTTCATGATCTGTTCTTTTGGTGTGCTGTCTGGCTCCTGACAGTCTACCATGAGCTAGTGAGAAATTTATTCAGCATAAAATACAGTCATGTGGCAATTTATTGCTGTCTTTACCTATCCCACAAAATCATTCCGCTGCATCTCTCGGAATGTGCAAATTTGCTCCTTCATTTTTAGGGAGCTGTATCTTGTCTGTTGATGCAATGTCACCGTCACAGCCTTAATACATGGAAAAGAAATAACTTGTCCCACGTATTTAGCCTAAGGTAAAGTCTGAACGTGCAAGGTATTCTTATCTGTGAATTTCGATTTGCAAACTAAAATTTGATTGAGTTGTTTTGGGGGGCAGTCGGTATACCTTCTTTATCAAATGTATCAAGAAATTTAGGTTTCTTCAGTCTCTCTATGTAAAAACAAGTAACTGTTGTCTGAGGGAATAACGCAGCATCCCTCAGCTAAGGCAGCCAGAGTCGGTTGCTCAGGAGTCCCTCCGGGGATGAGTACGCACATGGCATCTTTGCTCTTCCTAATTCTTTGTCTAAGCGTAACAAATTTATCCCGTCCTCAAATGTTATTTTCTTGTCCACCTCGATGAGTTGTCCATCTGAGTTCCTCTCTGAAACTCTTCAGTCTTCTGGTGAGCAAGACTTCTCGTTTAAGCTTTGTGATGTGGCTCTAAAACGCTCCTTCCCTCATCAGCTCAGGAAATGAGCACAGTAGGGGGAAGCCCTGCAGAGCCCTTCTCTATTTTTATGTTGATGAGCCTGGATAAAAATTCCCCAAAAGACCATATATATACTTTTAAACCTGCCCGAAGACTCTGGCTTACTCCTGTGCTTCAAAGTCCTGCTCTAAACATACTGTGTTTGCTGGCACTTTGCGATATGGCAAAGCAGTACCCATATCGGGCAAACACTTGCTATTTATAGAGACACCAATGAACCTTTCCAGAAGCCTTCCTCTTCGCATTCTGCTAACTTGTATTACTCAGCAGTACAAAAACCAGAAGTCTGGTGCAATATGTCATGTTTTAACAGGCAGCTTCATACACTCATGTTGTTGAATTTCACAATTTCATTTAAATACGCAATATGGTGCAGCATTAAGACTTTTTTTTTTTTTTTTTAAAGGGCTGTAAAGGAATGGCAACTCGGTAGTTTAGGTGCATACCTCAGTGAAACGTTGGACTTCTTGCTTTCTGGGGGAAAATAAAGGAGTGTTGAATGGCTCAAGAGCAACAGTGGGGTGCAAACCTGTTCATTAATAATCTAGTGGTTGGAGTAGTCGTGAGTGTAGGTGGGAGGCTGCGCATCTACCTCTAAGGCATTGAATCTCACAGGAGATTGCAGCCCTGAAGACTGCATGTGTTTCATACTAGATCCTCGTTGAATAATTACCGGGAAGGAGAACAGCCATTAAAAGAAAAGAGAGAGAGAGGTCACCTGGGGAGAACACAAGAAGAAGCGCAGGGAACGGTCGGAGGTCTGAAACCATGGCCTGTGGTGAGGACCAAAGACCTGGGACTGTCAGCCTAGCGAGGAAGAGGCTGGCAGAGACATGATAAATCTTCCAGTATGTAAAAGGCTGCAGGAAAGCAAGAGGGAGTAATTAGTTTCTGTGTCACTGTTAGATGTGCTCCCCGTCTAGCAGGGACAAGAAGAATGGCCTTACAAGGCAGCAAGTACGAGCTCAGTAATGAAGATAATGAGAAGAGAATGTATTTACATGCATATAGTAAGGAAGGGAAGCTTTGAAGTCTCTCAGAGTGCACTTGATTTTTAGAAAAGCCAGAGAAACAGCTGCTAATGAGAGGTATAGTTGATCCTGACATGGAGCAGGAACCTCTGAGGTCCCATAAGCCACATTTTCTAGGATTTGATGTGATGTGGAGACCATTCTTTCTCCTTTATCAAAACCTGCTTTGCAAACTTTTGCCATCTCTACATTTCAAAGAATAAGATTTGGATTTGTCTGCATTTTTAAATACCTAAAACTTCATAGGGAACACTTCAATTTGTTGCCTAGGATGAAGACACTGTTGCCCCGTAGCTTTTCTTTCTCTTCTAATTATTAGTATCACTCAACTTAGAACCAGACTCTAAGTAATACATAGACAAGTAAAGCATTAACTACAATCCTGTCTCAACTGGATGAAGAGAAAATGCCCTAACAGCCTTTTGTTTGTTCTTTTAAATTTTATTATTAATTCAAGGATGGACTCTGAAATCACAGAGGTGGATCAGGATGCCATGGATGTTGGGATTTTAATAACCTGAAGAGGTTTGTTTTCAGGAGGAAGTAGTTGTGGCTCTGGAAGGAATTGTTAAATTTTATGTTGTGCTACAGAGTTCCCATGTAATCACGGACAAATAAATTAGCTTCTCCATGCTGTAGTTGCTCATCTGTAAATGGAGACAGTGGCACATCTCTGCCTCGTAGGTACTCAGTTGCAGCAGTGATAGAGGCTCTTATGAACATACAAGATAGTTTTAGAAAACAGTAGTGGACAGCCTGAGGCAAATTCCTTTCTTTGAGGAATTTTGGAGGTTCAAGAACGAGATGTATAAGCCATTCTGTTGAGACAGCTTGTGGAAAAAATATGGTGTCCATGTAAAAAAATACAGTGTCCATGTGAACTGTTGACTGTGCCCTGTAGTAGCATAATTTCCTTGTTGCCTCTTTCCAAAGTACATGCTCTAAAATACCATAAACAAAACTTGCATGAGGAGATTAGTCTTTTGAAAGACGGGTGAAGTCTCTTTTGTATATCTTCCTGGATTTTATGGAAAACTTGTTACACAGAAATAATCAGGCTTCACCAGAGGCCTTTCGGTGGCTTTCTGGGAGTATAATGCCATAAACAATGTTGGGTGGCAGCGGCAGACTCATATCTGTGTCATCTGTTACTCTGAGAAGCATCAAAGCTTCAAAAGATTTTCAGGAAGGGGGAAGGGAGGAGAGGATTTAACTGCAGTGCATCATAAATAGACCAAATCCTGAGATGACAATTTCAACTGTTTACAATGAGCATGGAGTAATTCAAAACACATTCTGAGACGTTCGGGTCGTAAAGTCCTGGTAGATCACATGGGCTGTGTCGCAGAGCTGTCTTCTTTTTAATTAGCAGTGAACAGAGACATGGTGATGGGTTTGGGGTGGGGATTTTTTTTTTTGAAGGATCATCTGAATGAAAACACGTTCACTCCAGAGCTGGTTGTGAGTCTTTTATTTTTTTTCCTTTCAGTGTCTTTTCTGCAGTTTTGTGTCAGTAGCTATGGAGGAAGTAGACGGGATGCAGAGCGTGGTGTGGTTGGGGTGGATAATGCTGTGGTTGGCCTATTGTTAGAAATTTTCAGGTGCTCAACAGATTTTTTCACTCAGTGCTCCTCAGTAATATATCTCTTTTGTGGTTACCGGCTCTTCCCCATGNTTTTTTTTTTTTTTTATACAAAGGATAGTTGGTTTGTAGTTCTAGGTCTAAAAGGAAAGCTCCTTGGTGTCTAAAAGTGAGAATTTTCCCTCAGAAGACAATAAATCTCCAAAGCTGATGGAAATTCAACAGCATATGGCACACAATTCATCTAGTGCAAATACCTAAATATTCCGTGTATCATAGCCCGTCCCTGGGGAAACTGTTGTATTTAAATTTCCATTGGGGTTTAATCCTGAGGGGAAAAAATAGCTCTGAAAATGAAATAAGAAACAGAGAATCTGAAACCATCACCAACGTTTAAATCAGTGTGTTGTCAGAGCTTTACTGCATTTGCTCAGGCAAAACCGCATAAAATAGACTTGTCTCAGACAATCTTTATTATTCCCTCTTACCTGTGCTAATTCACCGGCTTCTGGTTTTGGGGAAGGAAGGCAAAATAGATCAGGCCTCATACAAATAATGGAGTGAGAAGAAGAGGGGGAGACATTGTAAATACATGCTTGAATGATATGTTAACATAAAGGCAACTGAAAGCTGTCCAGAAAGGCAGACAGACAGTCTCCTCCCATGATGGGATGCTCTGGTAGCCTGGGTTTCGCCCAGGCAGATCTCGGAAAGAGGTCCAGTTACATAAAGAACAATTAAAATAGAGTTTGCAGCATACAGCTTCACTTGCTCCTCGTCTTTTAGCTGCGTGAACAACCGCTGCCTTCTTCCATAATTTCAAAGCTCCTGTCAAGCCTATTTTCCCACAGTCCCTGTGGGTGTTTGACTCCTCCATCCACTGGCTGAACTGAAAAGTGTTCTTGCTGGTTCTGTTTTGCTGCATTGGTCCATGAGACTGAGGTTGGGTAACTGAAACGTTTTACGAGCCTTCTGCACAATATTTTTTTTCTCTGTTTTCTAACCCTGCACAGTCAGCTCAGCAAAGAAACAGGAATATTTTTGTCCATTTACACTGTGTGGTAGAGCAGCTGAAGGTGACAGCGGACTTTATACTTTTATCACATGTTGCAAATGCCTTTGAGATGTTTCTTTCTTTGTTATCTCAAAATACTGTGCTATATTGATTTTTGCTTTTTCTCTAAGGGGCTGAAAATTTCAGCACTAACCCTGAAGCCAACTGAAATAATTGATTATCTGTTTTTACCTCCTCCTCAGTTATTTACCTCATGCCCTTCAATGGAGAAAGGGTGTGCTATTTCTAGATGATTTAGTGTAAAGCAGATCTTTGCTGAGCTTTAATATCAATTTATATAACCTCGATACAGGGGTTATTTTTTAGACCCACAAATTTATCTAATATGTCATGGGAGAGCTTGTTCTAGAAGTATCATTTTATAGATTATTCTTATTGAACCTCTGAGTAGTAAGAAGTGAAACAGATTTTCTATAAGTTCAGTTGGCAACTGAAAATACTTAAGCAAATTACCTACAGGAGGAATTAGATGCATATTTGCCTTCTATAATCTGGTCAGATACTTTTAAAAATGTATTTTATAATTAATAGATACAATTTTGTTTACAGGGTTGTTTATATTTATTAATGGTAATGGCATTTTCATCTGTGTTTTGTCTTTGCCTTTGTGGCAAGAAATATTCTGGTTATTAATACTTTAAAGCTCTGGGTATCATTCAGAATAAAACATATGGTTTTGTTCTAGGGAGTACTTTCTTAGATGAGAGGTTTTCTGAGCTTTCCACACTACTTTGTGTCATTTATTTTCTATGAGAATGTAAATGTATAGAAGTGGTATCTGTAGGTAAAGTCTCATTCTAATTAAGTAGAAAAATGTGAGATGCTGCCCACAGGTTTGCAGTATCATTCGCTTTACTAGGAAATCTTCAGATCCTTCTTTCTCTTAGGGCACATTCCAGGATATAAAAATGATTCATGTGTCTTGGAAGTAGAGCTTTGGAAAGTTTGTCAAGTTATCTTGAGTAGCCCAAGACTGGGGTGAAATCTCCCCTTCCATTAGTTTAAAAAATATTAATATTTTATCTGCCTTTGTATAACTCATTCGTCATCTTCAAAAGATCATCAGAGACAAATTACAGTTTGAAAGAGTGGAAATTAGATACCGAGTCCTCACTTCTGGTTTGCATTCCAGTATTTGTGATGCAAAAGGGAACTTGAATCCAGAAGCACATCTGTGATTGCAATAACAAATTAGCGAAGAAGATTTAATCTGAGCCACATAATATGAAAAGATGTTTAGAGAGAATGAAGTCTGAGCTCAGAGATCTTGGCACGGACCTGGTGCAGAGGAGCAGTGTGATTGGAGGGGAGCGGGAGGGATCTGAAAGTGAAGAACGGCATGTGAATTAAGCCAAATAATTAAGTGATTTAAGCATTAATCTAGCCAACCCTCCGAGTTCATTCAGAGAAGCAAAACATATATCATTGCTTCTCTGGAGATTGTTGCATTGTCGAGGACTCAGTTTAGCCAGGACATTTAGACCTACCCTTTACTTGCATTAAAAAAATTCTTAAATTTCTCATTGTCTGAAACTGATTGTATCTTTTTGCCTTTCAATAAGTTTCATTTAGTTGCAATTACTCTGGCTTCAAAATCTTGAAATCAAATGAATTAATGAAAATGGAAAATCAGAACTCTTTCCTAATTAAGAACTGAGCTTTTCAAGGAATATGAAAGGATCTAATTTAGAGAAAGATGTTTGGAGAGCATGAAATGTGGCTTGAAGGAGATACATGTGCATTTAATATAACTTACTGAGCCCAGCCAGATTTGTATTGACGGGAGACAAAAAGCATCTGAAATCCTCTTTCAGTGATAGAATAATTTATGGACTTTCTTGAAGCATTCTGAGTTGACTTTCAGTTCAGTGAAATGGGTGGCCATCTCCGTTTGCTTCTTGGTGGACACAGTTACTACTGAATTTTGCATTCTTTCTTTCCGTGTTAGTTAGCTGAACCCTGGAAGGATTGGGAGGGGGCTGCTCGTGGTTTTTGATTTTACTCTTCAGCCGCTTTGTATCTCTTCTGTATGGATGTGGAGAAACCTCCATCCTGGAAATGCCGCAGTTGCAGGAGACTCTGAGGATGCAGGTGACACTGAAGGGACGTAAGGAGTGTACAAGTATCTAAAGGGTGGGTTGAAGGAGGATGGAGCCAGACTCTTTTCAGTGGTTCCCAGTGACAGGACGAGGGGCAATGGGCACAAGTTGGAACATAGGAAGTTCCGTTCAAATATACGGAAAAACTTCTTTACGGTTGGGGTGGCAGAGCTGTGGCACAGGCTGCCCAGGGAGGTGGTGGAGTCCCCTTCTCTGGAGATTTTCAAGACCCACCTGGATGCAGTCCTGAGTGATGTGCTCTGGGCAATCCTGCTTTGGCAGGGGAGTTGGGCTGGATGATCTCTAGAAGTCCCTTCCAACTCTGAAAATTCCGTGATTCCATGAGTGGGCAGGTGGCTCAGGTAATGTCTATAATGGGCACAGTTCAGATTGGATGTAATTTGCTGTTGACCCTGAAACGGTTCTCTTGGTCTGCCTCTTCCGCAGCACACAGAAATACACGGTGCATACTGTCCCCATGCATCGTACATGGGAGCTCATTGGCTTGTGCCCTCCTCAGCGTGCCGGGCAACTCCCACTGTGGAGAACATTTTCAGATATAATCTGGAGGACGTGTCATTTCTCATCACTGGGAACTGAGAAGGTAATTATCATCATAATTCTTATCCCCCACAGTGCACAGCACATTGCGGGTTCCCCACAAACGTATGCTGCCATAATTACGTGCACAGGAGGAGAGAAGAGGTGTTTCTAAAGAGGGTCAGGTTTGCTGTTCAGCTCCAGCTCTGTTAAAACACGGTGGATGTGTGGGTGGTAAAACGTAGAGCTATTAGATGGGAATACTCACAGAAAGTATGGCAGGAGAAAGGCATTAAGGTGCATAAAATATACTGAGAGTGGGTAGCTAGTCAGTCTTTGACACAGTCCATGCCTGACCTTGATTTTCTGAGTATATTGGAAGAATACCATGTTGTAATCAAACCTCTAGTAGAAGGAGGTCACAGTCCCCGGTGTCCTTACGAAGAGGAGGAATTTTACTTTTAAAGCTATGTGTGGTTTTAAACCCAAATGGGATCTGCTAAATCCACATGGCATAGTCCTCAAAGAAGTTCACGTACATTTTAAACTAGCAAATATCAACAGCTGTTCGCTCACATTATAATTACCCAAACTGCAAAGGACCGTCTGCAACAAGTTCTGTCCAATAACTACGACTGCCCAGACCCACGGCAATTGCTCCTTAGCTGCCAGCTCTATTAAGTTTTGTTTTGTAACACTTTACTACAGTACAGACATGTTTGTTTTCTTTGCACAGCCTTCCACAAAGCATTGTTTAAGCAGCACATAATGTATTCCAACAATGAGGTACTTTTTGCTCCCATCTGTTTGATAGCAAAATGAACAGTTGTGACTCGTACGTACAGTGTAAATACTGTATAATGACTATCGGTTTACTTTGAGCAAATTCCAGGTTATTTCATTCCTGCGCCAGGTTTTAGTCTGTTTTTGAGTCAGGGAAAGATTTCTGATGTTGGGCCTGAACTTTTCAGGTGTTAAACATCCCTCTAACGGAGTGACCCATCGTTGCCCAGAGGTGACAGTAAAAGGCTGCCACGAGCAGACCCGACAGCGCAGCAGGTATCGGCAGGATGAGCTGCCAAGTTCTTCTCAGACCTCCAAGGCTGTGTGGTATCTAGTCCTCTTTTCTGAGTAGAAGGCCATGTAGACACTCCCCCAGAGACTTACAGGGCTGTGGGTACTTCTCTTTTAACCTTTTGGGGCAACACAGTAAGGAAAAACAATGTAGGGGAGGATTTAATTTTTAACCAGTCTTCAACAAGTCTCTTCAACAGAGACTCTTATCTCAGACTCTTCAACAAGTCTTTTTTTACTATTAAAGAGACCTTTATATTCGTAGGTCTTTCAAAAAGCTAAAATCTGCATAGCTGCAATCAACCTCCTGCCCGACCTCTTCAGCGAGGTCGTAGTGTGTCAGAGGACAGGAAGGGCACGGTCTTTCCAGCCAGTTTAGGGAACGGGTTGTGATAGCAAACAACACACCCCTCTGTCAAACTCGGATTAAAAAGCGCTACTGCTCTTGACCTGGTTCCAAGCTGAGGGCCTGCCAGTTGTACTGATGGTCTGGGTAGAGAGTTCTGTGCTCCATGAAGTCAGGTCAGTATCTGAATGACAAAATTGAGAGGCTTTCTGGAGGTAGTCCTTCAAAGGGGTGGCAGGCAGCACCTTAGGTGGGGGTTTGTTTGGGATACATCACAATAAATCATAGAATCATAGAATACTTTGGGTTGGAAGGGACCTCTAAAGGTCATCTAGTCCAACCGCCCTGCCATGAGCAGGGACATCTTCAACTAGATCAAGTTCCTCAGAGCCCTGTCCAACCTGACCTGGAATGTTTCCAGGGATGGGCATCTACCACCTCTCCGGGCAACCTGGGCCAGGGTTTCACCGCTCCCAGTGTAAAAAATGTCTTCCTTATATCTAGTCTGAATCTCCCCTCTTTTCGTTTCAAACCATTACCCCTTGTCCTATCGCAACAGGCCCTGCTAAATGAGAGCTGGCTAAAAGCATACTTCTCTTTTTTTTTGTATTATTTTTATTACTTGTTCTTAATACAAAATTGAGTTCACAGTTTGGTGCAGTCATTTCCATTCAGTCGAAACCATATGTTGTTTCATTTTCCTTTCTTCCTTCCTCTGCGATTCCTGAATCTAACGAATCACCCGCTCCCAGATGCGGAGCAGACTCCTTGCAGGTCATCAGGCACGCAGAGAAGTGTAATAAATACACACCGAATGTTGGTTTGTGTTGGTTTGCATCCATCCTGCTGCAAAGATACAGGAAGGGCTTCAATACCTCGCATTGGCTGGTTTGTGTTACAGCACGCATCCTTCTCCCAAACCACATCCTGAAGCAGAGGATCGCGGAGCTCCCTCCCGCTCGGCTTTTTCAAAGCCTTGGCAACACCCGTCCCCTTTTTCGTAATTCACTAATGTTTGTTCTCTGAACTTGTTTTTAGGAATCTTCGAAAGATTTTAGTTTCAAAGTTTGTCCTGAAAAGGGCGTATTGATTTTGACCTATTTTTAACCAATATAGTTCAGCAGATAATTGGATAGCTGCTTTAAAAACCAAGGCTGCCCTATTTGCTCTGCTTAGATTTAATTAAAAAGAAAGAAAGAACACATTTTACTTTTCTTTTTTTTTTTAATGTATAAAGTTGTGAATTTTCTGTTAATCCCTGTTTAGCTGGCCAAATGCACATAAATATGTTTTAGTGCAACTTCTGTGCCTGATAATGAAAATACGGGGTAAATGTTGAAGCCAGCTTTCATGCTTGACTTTTTACTGGCACCAAATAAATTCAGAGCATAACAACTCAGCCTTAGAAGGTGCAGATTTCTTTAAAACATCAAACTAGTTATTTTGGATTTGCTCCTGAAATATTTGACCCATAATGTTATGACATTTTGAGCATGTTTTAGCTAGGCTATTCTATAATTTTAAAAAAATGTAAATCAGGAATACCTCACCAAAAGGATGTAGCTAAATTGTAAGCATGCTTTCCCTCTCCCAGAGTAGTCATTAGCTTTGTATTTCTGCATGGAAACCAGGAAACTGTGTGCTAGAGCTGTGCAGTTTTATTGATTTTGGTCTGGCACAATTAACTTCTCAGTTTCCTCTTTCTTGAGTGTTATTTGCTTGAATTTTTAACTCTGGATAGGGATCTTGGGACACCAACAGTGAGCAAGGAACTGTTAATTTAAATAGCCCTTTACATGGATTCGTAGGAGCTTCAGCAGATGTTGCCAAATAACCTGATGGCCACAGGCTGGAGCTGCCAGTGGTGTAGAGGCAGTGCACCTAAACAGTTATTTTTATACACTTTAATTGAAAATCTTTTTAGCGTATGCTTGAATTTGGGTCATTCCCGAGGTTGTCCTGTTGCTCCTGTCTCAGGAGTGTCACATGAGCTCCACGGCGGGGTTTTCTATCCCTGCAAGGCAGCCGGGGAAGGGGCAGAAGAGCTGCTGCCCTTGCCTTGTCCCTGCTTTGGGACCTCACATGCGGTGGTTTCTGCTGGGTCTTGTGGTGGGCAGCAGCGTAGGACACAGGAAAGGAAGAGGGTGGAAAAGCCTGACTACATCCAAACAGCAGGTTCATTTGCTATAGAAGGAGGTAAGAAAAAGGGTAAAAAAGAAAAAAGGAAAAAAAAATTAGATTAGAAATTATGCCTTCCAGATAGAAGAATCTCGCATCTATTTGTACAGTCAGCAAGAAAGAGAAGAGTATGATCAAAGAACCACTTTATTTAAAGTTGGGAACAAACTTGGAAGTTCTTTGGTTTCCTGCATTATTGGAGTGGCTCAGCCAATTTGTTAAGGGGCTGTGATTCTTTGCTCCGCCATTAGAAAAAAAGCAACTGCAAACCACTCTGTTCTCTTTGTTGCTACTCATTATATACAGCCACAGGGATACACGCTTGTCATTTGACAGCAAGGGAAGCACAGCTGAATTCACTGCCCTCAGGAACTTGCAAAACAATATGAGTTAAATGTTTATACTTTTCATGTCCGCATGAAATATCACTTGGTTTCGGAGGTGTTTGCAAGAAACACAGCCTCTTGTGTTCGCTTCTCAACTGAAGCCAAAAGAAAAGGAAGAAATAATTACTGATTTAAAAGCAATGCATGCAATTTATAGTATTTGTTGCCGATTGCAAATATCTTAAATGTATATACTTTGTAGGCAGCTTGCATTTGTTGGATTGAATTCCACTTATCGTGGTAAGATTCCCTAGGTGGCTTTATTTCTTATAGATTTCCCAGATTTTCCCTCTTTGTGTATTACAGATAGTAGAGGAGTAGTTATCAGCCCAAATATCTGATAGGTTTAAACATACCTTTTAGCTTGTGAAGGCATCACCACAGCACATCAGCGTGTGATAAATAAGGGGAAAAAAAGGTATTTTCATATAGCTAACAGAAAATGGCATAGAATGTATCCCTACTGGAAATAACATACTCTTTCCTCAGTTATGCAATTTCTAATTCCTGATGTTCACTCTTCAGATACAAGAAAAAGCACCTAGATTTGTGTGGAATGTAACTATCTGATATATGTCAAAGGTCCTTCATTTCCAGAGCTATGGTTGAGAGATAACATAAACTTATGACCCTCACTTTTTTGTGTTGGGATTTCTGTTTTCAGGAGCGTAGAGGAGAAAGTAAATAGGTTCTTATCCTTAGAGTAAATGCTGGTGCTTTTTGCACAGTTTAAGACTCCGGATTAGAAAATACTCCCAAATTATCCCCTGGTAGAGTACCTTGACTACCACATCATCGAGTCTAGTTTGACGTGTGTCAGTGCTGGGGGCAGCCAGGTAACCAAAAGGCAGCGGTCCTCGTTGGCCAGTTGTGAGTAGGTAATTTCTGCGTGAATGAGCTGTGTATTTAGTTTCGTTCTGAATCCATGGTGAAGTTTCAGAAACATATTCCAGTTTCTCCACGTTACGGAGATGTCTCTTCACTGTTCCTCTCAGTGTTTTCATGAACAAATATTGATTTGCTCCTGCATCCAGCTGCCTTGTTTAACACTGCGTTAAGCCGCCACCCACGACCACATACATTTCAGAGCCAGGCTGGCTTTGCAGTAGCTGGTCAGAATAAATGACACTCGTCTCTTGCATCTCTGTGTTCTTTATGCATCCTATGGGAAAATTGCACTTTCTTGTATGGTTTGGTACACCGATGACAAGCTTTGCGCAAGGCTGGAGTGGCTTCCGCAATCTCTTCTCCTGTGCTTGTCACTGGTGATGCGATTTCTCTTACTTCAAACTAAAGCCCAGGCAACTAATTATTAAATGTGGCAGTCTATGAGTTTTTGCTGTGTTTTTATTTTTGCTCCATGTCGAATGTCAGGAGCCTTGTTGCATACAGCTATTTGCAATCCATAGTTCTCCTTGTAATTGGTTTTTTCCTTACCATCTTGCCAATTTTTACCCTTTCAGACTAGGAATGTCCCACCAGTGACCCGTCAGGACAGTTCATGCAAACTGTGGCCCGGCATGTGACAGGCACTTCGTGGGTGAAGGTCAACTTGACCACACATGAGAAGTTTGACCCTGTTGCAAGGTTGGCATTAGCAAAGTTAATAGCAGTTCTGGAGGGACTGGAAACCACTTTGTTGGATTAAACAAACCTGCCTATTTCAGGCTACCATGTTAGGGTATAATTTAAAACTTTGAAACCAGCGAAGCAAAATCATCCCTTTTGGTTCTATTTCTTGTGCTGATCTCTGTTCTCAAATCCTGGATTTGGACATCTGATCCAGATGAAAATGTGTTTCTCTTTCCAAATGAATTAATGCTGTTGCTTTGAGTTTATTTACACTCTTTCCCTTGACTATAGCTATTTCCTTTTATTTCTATTATGTAATTGCCAGAATATTTTTTTTTTAAAGTTCTATGTGCTGGTCTAACTCATGTATCTTAATCCAATAGAATCCTTTATCTTTTATAGAGAGGAAGCTGCAAAGATTTATGCAGTAGGACTGTCCACTTCATCAGTTTTCTGTCTCTTCAGATGTAATAAGAAATGACTTGCAGTATTCTATCCCAAATTCAACAGTCAGTATCAAGGGAAAAGCTCACAGCACCGCAGTGTGATCACAGTGCATGCCAGCTCCGCGGTCCAAAGGAAGACATGATCCAGCAATGATTAAGACTTTTTTCCTAGATTACGGTGCAGAAAAATATGCTCAGTGACAACTACTTTGTATTCAAATTCCAGAATGGGCATCCCACCAAAGTGAACAAATCTACTCCAAATGGACAGCTACTAGTATTTCAGGCATAAAAAACAATTAATTTTTTTTAGGCTATTATATCATTATTATCAGAAAGTAGTCACTGAAAGTATGAGGAGTTCAAAATCTGCTACTGAGACTCTGTCTTGGTATTCACGGTGATGTGATAAAACATGAGCAACTAAAGGAAAAAAGTGTTACTGCTGGTTTTGAGCCACCGTTCTTGTAATGCCTTGATGCCTTCACCAGAAGGAAGAGGGTATTTGCTCACCTCTGTGTTTAGGAAGCGTGCCTTCCTAAAACAGCTTACGTGCTAAGGAGACAAAGACGGGAGGATGAAAACTATTGCCATGTCCATTTTGGAGAGATGACTTGGAGAAAAGAGGTAGAATGGGTAAGTGAAGCACAAGAAGAGCTGAGGTGTAAGAGGTTGGCTCAACTGGAGGGTTTTGCTGTTTCCCACGATGAAACGCAGTTGTCCGAGCCAAGACACATGGTAGAGTTGGGCTCCCAACACCATCTCTACATTCACAGGGGAAGCCCTTAATCCCCAAACCGTCATTTCTTTTCTCTTTCTGTACAAAGATCTGGAGATTAATGTGATTTATAATGACAAAAGTTGATAGTACTTACAAAACCTGTACTAGTTGAACTAGTTTTACTGGCGCATAGTGATTTTCATTTCATTGTAAGAAAACAAGTAAACTTCTCTGACTCAGAAATAGGCTACTGTCTCACCAGCTTCCAGCTGTTCAAGTAGGGCTTTATTCATGTCTTTATCTGCTTTATCAGGGAGAATTCTTGCTTGCCCTTAACTTCTTATTTCACCAATTTCCTTCAGAATACTGTTTCACTAACGCCAATTCAAACCAACCTCCCTCAGCAAGCAAACAAGCACGGAGCAAATTAATGGGGGAATACTTTTCCATTTCTGCTGATACAATTTGATACAGATTTTGAAAGTAAATGCTCTAAATAAGAGGGAAAAGTTACGGAGAGTACTACTTCAATCATGCTGAAGTCAGTTCTGCCTCTTAGGATATCAGGGAACAGTTTTGTGTGCGTTGATGAAATCTTCCTTTATGCCACAATAAAACATTGCCAAAAAGAATGCAGCAAATTGTAGTTTAAGAGTAGAAAGAACTAGAAAATATAAGTCTGTAGAGAAAAGAAGGTAGAACCATACAAAATTATTTATTCTGGTTTAAATAATGCTACTCTCATAAGGTTCACTTTACTTTCATATTTGATAATTTTAAAGGGATCAGTGTGGGAATAAGTTGTGGTATCAGCATGGAAAATATGTTTTGTGGTTCTTAAGAAAGGCTTATAACAAGTGGTTCTTTCTGAAAGCAGAAGAGTATATGCCCTCACAACGTGATTTTTCGATTATTCTAAACAGAAAATATAAAACAGTGATCTAATATCTGTACTTATAGTAATTCCCATTTCATCTTGTAACTCAGCTTTGAAAATATTGATTGTAAAGGAAGAGCGTTACGGTGTTTCATGAAATTCAAAACGAGCTTTTAAGGTCTTGTAGCAGAACCATGCAAATACTTTAGGGGGGACTCCACTGCTGCTGCAAAAAAGGTAAAGTAAAAGATCTGAGTTTGTTTCAGGAGTGTACACATTTTTAAAAGGGGGGAAAGAAACCCACAAATCTAAAAAATCATTTCTGAATTCTATTTTTTTTCACATTAGAAATGTATCATTTTAAGTGCTTATGTGTTTCCAATCACCATACCACCTGAGCAGTGTGTGATTTTTACTGTATTTATGCTTATGACTGCCAGTCAGAATAAGAAAAAGTACAGTTTCATCTCTTCCCAGATGGCAAACAAGGAGATGAGCCATTTGTCTGAAAGAAAAAGCTTTGGTAAAGCAAGAATCTGAACCTGGGTCTCAGGCAAAGCAATCCAGCATCCTAACTGGGGACATTATTGTGCTTGATAATAAGAAGTTTCAGCTTTAGGAATTCTCTGAGAGATGTTTTTGTCTTGTAACAGTCTCTTTTATTCCGCAGCTGCTTTTTTAACTTTACAACTTACTAACATCAATTGACTGTCAAATAAGTACCACTGTGAACTCATGAATAAACATAGTTATCATTTACATATTAACAGAGGGCCTTTAGCTGAAAAGAATCCATTTGTGCTACTGCAATATCTTAATTATTTACCGTGTTATATTGTAATTAATTGTACTTTACGATCGCAAAACTCTATAGTATGTATATCTTACGGGGTTTGGAACCAATGCACTAATATTAAAGTGGTAATCAACACTGCTTCTAAATATTCATGCCAATAAATGACTCCCATGTGTTTGCTGAGTGCCAAGGATAGTCTGAAGCATTTATTTAGCATTCTAGTGGGAACTAGTTTCTGCAAAGTTCACATAGAGGCAGAATTTCAATATTGTTGCTGTTTTTCATGGGGAGAGGGAAAACATATTTGAATTTGCACGAGCAGCGGGGCAGGACACTTAAAAGAAAGCAATGGTATCTCAGTCACAATCTGGGCTTAATAACGTCTGAGAGCACTGGGGACGTGTCAGCTATTTTTTATTATAACTAAATCACAATTGTGTTTAGTCTACGACAGCCTCCTCATAATTTCACTTTTTAATAAACATCTGCAATTTTCCAAATCATTTAAAAATCGTTGCGTTTCAGGGGCGGGGTGCTCTGACTGTCCCGCAGCCGGGGCTCCATCAAGGCACCGCTGTAGCAATTACAAATTCAGGCACATTTCTCAATAAATCAGTTAAATACTACAACCCTAAAATTATCCTGCTCCGGTACTGCAATTGGCTGACGTAAATCTTCAGAAAAGCGTATTGAGCGTACAGAGGAACAACTGATTTATTGGGCTACCGTCGGAATTTCAAAACAAGGAAATACTGTCTCGCAACCCAGTGAGTTTGTTTAGCGAAACGTAAGTTAAGTGTAAACAGTCTTAAAATATATGTGAGTTCAATCTTTTTGGATTAAGAGTAAGTAGCGTATCGTAAACTGTGCTTTCTCGTTGGAAGTACAGTTTGAAGAGCCTGGGTAGGTGCTCTGCCCCCTTCTGCAAACAAGTGTTTGAGCATCCCCTCCCTCCCGCCTCCGAGGGCGAACGGATCACCAGACTCTTCTGATGCTTTCTCACAGCTTCCAAAAAAAAAAAAAATAGTGGATTTACCTTTGGATACTTGAGATGAGAAAGAACTTGCTTTATAATCAGGGGAACGACAACGTGAAGACTGCGCGCAGTCATGATGGTGCTGAAAATGCAATCCAGATGTCCTGGTCCCGGCTCCGTGCTGGAGTGCAACTGGGATTCCCGTGTGCTTCGCTGTTGATGTCTTCTTTAGAAAATGCTCTTAAATACTCGTAAACGTACAAATACTTTGCCTATTGTTCTTACAGAGATACTTGATAGGACTGTTGACCATATTTCTAATTGCTCCAACACCAATTGTTTATTTTTTAAGCAAAAACTTAATTATTCCTTATGAAAAGTTTACAATGCATACTAAAACATTCAGCTGTTTATAGGGGAAAAAAATAGCTCAGCATGTCCGTACTTTATGTTTAGTTTCCATGACGGTCTTAAGTGACATGTGCCATTCTAAATGCCAATATTGAGCATACTCAGCCTTAAGGGAAAAAGCGTTTCTGTTAGAGCCACCCTGCTCACTGCCATCACAGCACTACAGGGCTGCTCTTAACGCAGGAGGTACTCGCTTTGAACATGGATAGCTTAGACTCAAAATGGTCATGCAAAGCCCAAACCTGCTTACCTGTACCTCACTTTAAAAACCAGTACAGTGAGACTGAGCATTAATAAGAGATTATATCGGTGTTTCATGTAGTTATGCTATTATATGAAGAGGAAAAAGAGACAATTCAAAACTGTGTCTGATGTCTCCTGGAACTGATGCGTACCGCATCGCTGTGCTTATCTTCCCTGGCAAGATGCACTCTGATCTGCAAAGTCGCAAGTGATGCGTCTGTTCAAGGGCGCACCACGGTGTCCCGACCACCCGAGTGTGCCATTCCGCGGCGCCGCGATGTTTGTTCGCACTGAGCTGTGGCGAAAGAGCTGGGACGCCACCAACACTTCTCTTTGTAGCTGCCTCCTCCTCCCAAGCAGGGCCTGATCCTGCGGCAGCAGACACGTGTCCAGCTCCACGGCAGAGCGGGGTGCAGGACGATGGGCTCCGGGTTTGGACTCAGCCAACTCTGTTTTCCTTTTCCAGAATCACCCGGCACTGCTGCAGTTTGCAATACAAGCTGGAGGTAAACATCTAGTCATCAATCTGGAGAGGAATGAGTAAGTAACCCTGTTGCATGTCGACTTTATACTGGAGGTTCTCAGAGAAGGGTTATAATTTTAAAATTGATGGTTTAACAGTAACCTGGGGCCAAGTTTGCTACTGGTTGCTTATGGAACAGGCCCCTAACAAGAGAGTTTTGTTCCAGTTTGGAGTGTGTGTGTATTTGCACACTGCTTATAGAGCAAGAATCTCTGTGGTCATCTGCATTTATGTGGGACTGCAAACGGACATGTTGCCTCTCAGTGTGTTCCTGTTGATCATTATTATTTGGTTTGGGTTTGTCCTTCTTTCCTGTGATAAGCCCTTTTATTTAAAATAATGTGGAAAATCCTACAGTGTTTGGAACATTTTTGGAGGACTCATCCCTCCTAACTCTGCCTGTGACCATGGTTACCTCCACGCAGTGGCTGAGCTGCTCAGGGAAGATAAATCAAGCATTTTGGGTTTAACCCCTGCTGGACTTTTAACTGGGAGTTCTCTGAGTGTGCTGGCAAGGGGCTGATGATGGGATGTTTGTGCTGTTCATGAGGCTCATGACCAAAGTGGAGCTTGAGCCCTTGTTTGTGGGCTGTAAAGATTTCATCTTCTTCCATGTGCTCTTGACAACTCCAGCTCACATCCAAAAGCTTTCAGAGAGGGATAGCAGGGGCTGCTGGAGAGATGGTCCCATCGGCAGAAACCCAGGAGAGTTTTTACAAAAGGGTACAGAACCAGACAGAAATGAAGTCACTTCTCTGGAAGTACATGACAAATGGAACCAGAGTCATCAAAGTCTTAGTCCACCTCCTCAGCTGTTCAACCGCTCTTCCTCTAAAACCATCTTGAGAATATATTGTGGGAATCCACATCAGGACAACTACATGCTGCTTGTCAAAGGAAAATCAAAGATCACTCTCAACCTAGGGAAAACTTTTTATAAACTTTAGCAAGGGTCTATGTGTTCTGTAGGTTTCCCTGCTGTGAAATAAAAGCAGCAGAGGTATTTTTTTTACTGTGATAGAGAAACCATAGAAGTAAGTGGTGCAGCTTTATGTGTTAAGAGGAAGGAATGTGCATGTGAAAGCAAATGTCCAAGGGAGGCCGGGTACATGCTGCCTCGGGCTGGTGATGGACAACTTCAATGGAAAACGACGGGGCACCTCTTTAGTCCTCTGTAGTAAAACAACAAAAACCGCTCTTTATTTCCAGTCATTTGGACGAACCCTAACGTTACCCAGCTGTGATAAAATCCAGTTCACTTTATTATTCAACATCAGGCCCAAATCTTGAACTCTCTTTGCATTATTTTTAACGCTTCTTAGTTGTTCATTTCCTGTGCTTGAAGGGTATGTAGATCCCCCATGCATAGGTTGCTCTGTTTCAGTAACTAGAGGAGGATTTAATTCCTTTAGTAAACAGGGATTTAACTTTATATTCTCTTAATCTTTGTCAAAGGGTGTGCCTTCCTTCAGGAATGGGAAATATGCAGCAATTGAGGAAACTATTTACATTCCATGTCAGCGATTAAAAGAACATAAAACTGCTAATACAGGCCTTGCTGAACATACCAAACTCTCTTGTACCTGTAATAAAGTCAGATTTAGAAAACTGTAAGATGCAATCTCCACCTTTTTTAAAGGCAGGACATGAAAGCACTGTAAATTAACTCTATGAGCATCCGTCTGACTAACCAGATTTGGAGATGTTGAGATCCGCTCCTTAAGCAATATCGTATTTATCAATGATTATTTTTTAGTTTACCTATCCCTATGGTGGGGTGTCCACCAGATTTGCATTCTAGAAGAGTTGTGGATGGTGTTAACAGCATGAGGTTCCTCATCTCAGCAGGAGCTTCTATGTCGTATTGTAAACCGGTACAATTAACCTCCCCTGTGTTTGGCATTTGTAGCATATGAGACAGTTCATAGATCCCAAACCACAGAAAAATTTGGTCATGGTTTTGCAAAATCACTTCTCCCTTTTCTCCAGTATGACTGACTTTGATTTTCAGAAGAAATAACGGTCTGAGTGGTGGAAGTCCGTGCAGAAGCTGCTTTGGTGGGTGGGTGTGTAGGTCTGATTGTTACCTGTTTCTGTCAATACCACAGCACGTTGGTCTGCACAACTGCTCTGTGCTCCCCAGGGCAATCTCAAGCCTTCTGTGCTTGTCTGCGGAAACTGGTGGGTGTGTTTCTTCTGCCTGCAATGACGGTGTTGGGTGTGTTGTCACTGGCATAGAGAGGCAAGCGGTGGCAGGGGAGGTGAGGTGGTTGGGTCATGAAGCAAGCAGCGTGGATGCGCTGCTTCTTCCAGGGGGTCCTGCAGGTTCGTGGAATGAAAAATAAAGTCCAGGAGAGAAATGAGAGAATGCATTTCTGTAGAGCAGAGGATGGGGAGTAACAGCTGGTGGCAGTGGGCCAGATTGGACCTAGGGTAGATTATGGACTCCAGAGGTGTGAGAAGGTCATCGCATAGCTGGAGAAGAGAGCAATGTTTCCACGCTGAAGCTCCTGCCCATGAGTCTCCAAGGCTGCAGAGAGGACCAGCAGATGTGCGTACAGCCCTGTCTCCTCCAGCCTGCTCCATCTTCCTGACGCTGGCATGAAACGTGCAGCTCAAATATCTTGAAAGCATTGATGTTGAGCATTGGAGTAGCCATTAAATCAGCATGCTTTAGGTAGAAGTAGAGCGCTAAACACAAACATCTTTTCTTGAGTAATAAGTGACAACACGTATGAAGGTCTGATATGTGTGCTGTTATTTTACTGTAGTTTCATGTAAAGCATGTTATTCCTTGGAGAATGGTGGGGGTGGAGGTGGATGGGACCCCTAAATTACATAATTTCTGCATTGGGTCATGCAAAAAAAAACTGGATGTGATTTTCCGTGGTTAGTAGAAACAGCTGCTTTGAGTAGTCTTGACATTAAACTCCATTTATTGAAAACCTTAGAGATTTTCCAAACCTTGAATTATATTTCAAAACATGATTCAGATGCATTAGGCAACCCCAAGTGGGGACTGATGTGTTAAACCATCTGTTATCTATGGAAATATTTAATGTCAATTTGGTGTTTTCTGATATTTAGACTCAGCAAGATGTGCTCGTATGTACTGGGCAAGATATTATAAGTTAGTTCTGGAAGAGTTACTGGTACCTAACTTCACAGCTTAGGGTTCAAAATCTTCTCTATGGTTTCCAGCTGTTAAGTTTACTTTTGTACATATTCATTAAATACTTCAGTGATTAGTTTTCAGCCATTGCACATTTGTAATTGCAAAAACAAAATTATTTGCCGTGAATTCAATTTGTCAATCGTAGCAAACCTGCTGGTGAGCTTATGTTGCCAGCACATTTCTTACTATGATTTAGTTGCAAAATACGATTGCACTCTTGAGAACCTTAAGCTCTGTAGTACCTTAAATGTTTTAGAAACACTTGTCATACGGAGAGATTTCCAGAATCAGCAAATCATCGATCAGCTGCAAAATAAACCACCCTTCAGAGCGACCGACTGTACTGGTGTGCATTACATCAATAATACCGATGCACTTCTCTTGTGCAAGGGACAGTAATGTATGCACATATAAATTCCTTTCAAGCTGATGGCAGCACGTGGGTCTTAGAGGAAAGTAGGCTCACTATTGTGTAAATGAAACAAAACCCCTGGAAGATTAAATCTGAGTCGGAGAGTGGAACGGTATGTGACTACTGGCTGTTTTTCTGCAACTGGAAACATTTTACACTCTGTCAGAAATAGGTCTGTATACAGCAAAGTACTTAAGTGTTCTTTTAACTTTAAACATATGAGTAATCCAGGTAAAGTCAGTGGAATTACTTATTTTCAAAATTAATTTCATGCTTAAATGATTTGCTGACAAAGGTCATAATTACGAATGTCGAAGAAATATAACTTTGAACAGATGTCAGAGAGCTTTTTCAGCGCTGACTCCCGCATATACCTGAGCCTCTGGCAGATAAAGATAAAAAGCTGAGATAAGTTGAAAGCGTGTGAGGGCAAGCAAGGAGGTAGGATGGCTTTGCCCTGAGGACATCGGCATCGGCAGCGTCTCAGGTGTGTCCCGGACAGTTTTCTCCTGGTGGGACTTCATTGAGTGACTGCAGAGGGAGCGGTGAGGGTGCAGTCAGTGCCGTTGTGCCTGACGGGCCCTTGGCAGCGTCCAGGGGAACGCGGAAAGAAAAAGCTCGAGTATTTTACTAAAGCGGAGTTCACTATTCATTTCCCCATAACTTTACTCTCTTTTTCATCAGGTTTATAACACAGCCTTTAACAAAGCAATATGAAAAAGGGAATATATGAGCTTAGATTGCTGCCTTTTATTCCCTCAGTAAAAATTCTTCTCTTTCAGCAGGAGGCAAAATCCACCCCAGGCCATGGTGTAAGTCTCCATCTTATCCTTTAAATCCTCTGGGATCCCAGAGATCTCCAGAAGATCTCTGTCCCCCTTGCACGTTTACCTCTTCTACATGGAGACACAGTGCCAGGGATGTATTGGGATGTAATGGTCCAGAACTGGAGGTCGCTTTGCAAGCTTAGCTCCAGGACAGAGGAGGTCCCAGCAGTGTTCCCTGAGTCTGAGAAGCAGACAATAGGCGTCTTCATGCACATTGCAAATGTGAAATCTTTTGTATTCTTTTTTGGTTACAAAAAAAAAAAAAAAGTAGTTCTCTCTTCTCTCCTGTGTGACCTTTCTGAATAGGAGCGCTGATTGGTGTGCAAGTGACATTCTAGCTGGATTAATTTAGCGGGGAAACAACCCATTTCCAGTGCCAAAGAAAATAGCTGACAAAACTTGTTAATGAATTGACATCCTTATGTACAATCAATGGGTTGAAACACGGATAGAGGAAACAAATCTAAACAAACAAATACCAAATAGGGAAATGGGACCTCTCAGAATATACTTGCTATTATAATTCTGTGCTGTAACTTAGCCAAAAAACTGTGACCCCTGACTGTTTTATCTGCAAATGCTGGAGCTGGCAGCTGTACTGCAGCGTTCCGGCATGAGCTGACAGTTGGGGTTTCACTTTAATTGAAGTAAAAGTTTTGCTTTAATGGAAGTAACAGTTTTTCTCTTCTGTAATGGCAACCATCAAATGGTCTCCACCACGCTGAAATGTGAAGATTCAGCTGCCACAGCTATGACAATGATGGTATCAATCTGTGGCTCTAAGGGTACAGGTATTTGCTATAGCTTTGTGGTATCAGGAAGGCATTGAGATACCAAGATTTGTTCTATAATCAAGTGAGCATTAGCATAGGTCAGTATTAGCAACGGTGGTGGAGGGTGTGTGGCTGGGGCTGCCTTTGGCTGTGTCATTTTGGAGCTGTGTGTTGGAGCGAAAGGGTTCAGCTCCATCAGGAGAGAAACTGCTGCTTTCTCGATCTGTTCTTTCTCTCCTTACATAAATACACCAACAGAAAGGAACAATGAGAGAAGATATTTATACGCTGATATAATATGTTGGAAGTGGAGAGGATAAAAAGACTGGAATTTGTATTCTGGAGAGCTCCATGTGGCCGAATGTCATAAGCGCTAACACGGTCAAGCTTCTTCTCTTGCCATGCCCCATAAAACAGCGGGGCAATGGGGCTGTGCCAAGTTCCCTGGAGGGAATAGAGGACTGTGTCCTAGTCCCAGCCCAAACCCCGGGTCTGGGGCAGTACGTGGGGTCAGGAACACTGGTGCTGCTCTGCCTTTGCCCCGCAGCCTCGGCGTGTGTGGAGGACTGGGGGAATGAGCCCCTTTCTCAGATGGGAAAACTGAGATATGGGGAAGTTTAACATTCCTGTATGTACCGCAGAACGACAAACCTCGTTCACATAGCACGCAAAAAAAAAAATTAGAGTTGGATGGATAGGACAGGTACTGTTTTCTCTGCGCGACTGTTTTCCTGAGAAATGGTAGTCTCCCGTGCTGCATCGGTTGACAGCTTTGAACCAAGTTAACACAAGGTTTTGCTTGTTCAGTGTCTGTCAGTCAGAGCAACCCTAAAGCTCTGCCTTCCAATTAAATATATAACAATAATAGAGAGGGGAATATCCTTGCTGGTGCAATAAATTTAATAAAGGAGTGCCTGCTTTAGATTTTGCTCCCCAGATATATTGCAGCAGCAGAATATTATATTTTCAGAACTGTGTTTTAATCTCCCTTTGTGGTGCAGAACGCAAGGTTTTCCGCATTTCATTTTGACATCGCTGAGCAGAGAGGTCGGGGAGGAGAGCTGGCTGTAAGAACACAATAGGAATGCGCACTCCCTCCCTCCCTCCCGCGGGCGGGCTGGAGTCAGCTCGATCCCGATGATAACGAACACGCGGGCAAAACGTAATCATCTGGGGCTGCAAAATAAATAATTAGGGGAGAGACGAGAGATAAAAACGGCTTTCTGGGAGCCTTGCAATCTCCCCCCCGATAGCGATATGCCAGCCCACGTGGCGCGGAAGCCTTACGCGCCCGAGGAGCGATGGCCTCGCAGCCAAGGCCGAGTCGTTTCGCAGGTCGGCGGGCGAAGTCCGGGTGGGTCCGGCCGGACCCAGGCATTGCTCGCAAACCTCCCGGGTGTCCCCCACGTGTTTCTGCTATATCTGCTGCTTGGGCAGGTTTCAGATTGCTTTTGTTTGTTGGGGTTTTTTAATTTGTTGCTAACAAGGGTGAGCAGCATGTCAATAGCGGTGAAGGGGAAGCACTGAACTCTGCATCGTCGTGTGCCCCGACCTTATGTGGGATGTTTGGTCTCTTTTTCACAACGCGTGTAAAGATACCAGGACAAAACCGAGAGGATTCTCCTGCTTTCCCGAAACATTTGTGGGTATTGCTCTCTGCTTCAGAAACACAGGGAGGACTGTGACTGAGGTTTCAAGTCAAAATTGAGGTTGAACTTGCTTTTAATGACTTTTCTATTAGATATATTCACTTGCTTAGTCCTAGGGGTCCAATGTCTTTGAATAAGAGTAGATAAATGACAGCATGTCCAGCGTCTCTCTTTTTGCATCTAGTGATATTTTGCTGGCACATGCCCGGTTCCTAGGATCTCAACTTCTCCTGGAGGCTTTGCAGAGAGAACAGTGTTGCCTTCATAAAATTCTATAGGGAAAGATGCCAACTATTTAATTTGCTTATGGTGTTCACTGTTTCGTGTATTTATTTTTAGGAGGTTAGTAAATAGAGAGAGTACACTGAAGTACAGTTCCTCAGATGAATTCTCCATTATTTTATGTGGCATGTGGAAATGAAGTATTCAACAGGAACAATTCAGTTCTGCTCATAATCCCTGTCCGGGAGCCTGATCCACATCCCCACCAGGCATGGGGCTGGGCACAGCATGTGCCTCCCAAAATGGGCACTGGCTTCCCGGCTTTCCACTGATCTCCACCAAAAGTGGCCACGTACCTGCTGCAGACCTTTCTGGTACTCTGCAGGGATGGTTCCTAGAGGCATTAACAGTCGATCTCCTTGTCCGTGTGTGTGTGGTTGCAGTGGTCCCCGCACTTGTCCCCCCAAATCACACTCTGCACAACTGTCATTGGTTCCTTGTCGTGAATATTGAGTAATGGAGTCAAGTTCTGTAATGCAGATTTGCATCTATAGATGTCCAAAGTTATGTAAAACCTAAATTTATCTTCAGCATCTGAGCGAATATCCACTCAACTGTTCCCCTCTGAGCCCCAAAGCACAAACTGCACATCTGCGAGCAAGAGGTACACGTTATTGTTTCCCTAAAACACACATATTTTGATATGGTGGGCTATCTACATGTCAGATTGCTGCTGCTGTTGGCACCTGTTTGTATCGTGGTCCATTCAGGTAATTATCCCTTCCCTGAGTTTGCACTCCTGGGATTTTAGTTGGGTGGTGGATGTATCAGAAGGGAGATAACAGCAGAAGGAAGATGCCCCATGTCCTGGCAATACGTGTCCGTGTCAGTACAAACTGGGGAAAAAATGCAAGTATTTGATGTTCTTTTCAACCTTCTCTTCTGTTGTGATATTTAAGACTCATATCTTCAAGCTTCTCTGCTCCGTCATAAGTTTAAAAAAACCCTAATAATCTTGTCACAGTCATGGTGAAATCCTAAGGTTTGGCAGCTTTGCCATGCTGTGGTCATGGAGTTTAGGTACATGTAGGTGCAAGAAGACTTTTTTTTTTCCTCCCCCATGCACTCCACCCCAAGTTATTTGTATTTTGAGGTCCTAGGACATGGTTTTACATCCCTGTAGCCTTAAAGCGATAAATGTTTACAAAGAACTGAATGTAGGAATACTTTTAAGGGGCTAAAGGGAAATTAGTTATCCTGTTCTCATGAAGTCCATATTTTTGTTACCTTTAAAAATGTCAGTCAGGAATTGAGTGCAGGAACTTCCACACTAATTTTGACTTAACCTGGCTCTCTTTTTTCCGTTTTTCTTTTTTTTCTGTTTTTTCCTTTTTTCTTTTTTCCTTTTTCCTTTTTCCTTTTTCCTTCTTCCTTTTTCCTTTTTCCTTTTTCCTTTTTCCTTTTTCCTTTTTTCTTTTTCCTTTTTTCTTTTTCCTTTTTTCTTTTTCCTTTTTCCTTTTTTCTTTTTCCTTTTCCCTTTTCCCTTTTTCCTTCTTTTTTCCTTCTTTCTCTTTTCTTCTTTTTTTTTTCCTCTTTTCCTCTTTCTTGCCCTTTTTCAAACCCCCTTTGAAAGGGATTTCCAGGTGTATATGAATTTCCATAGACAAAGTAGGGCAGCCTTCAGCATTTCAAGCTTTTCCCTTCCGCCAGGGGTGCAGGTAAGGAGGCCGGTGTGCATGGACCCCTCTCTAAAAATATTTAGGTCCTCCTGTCTCACAAAATACAGGGAAATAGGAGGGCCAGCGGGAGGAAGGAATCAATGCCCCACGTCGACAGGAGAAGAGTATGATCCCTGGACGTTTCTTTGGGCACGATCTGATTCAACCTCACTGATGTAACGGTTTCTTTTACATTTTTTGAGAGAGGCGTGTGTGACTCAGGCAGCAGGCATGTCTGCAGAGCTGCTCGCTGCAACAGCTGGTTCTTTGCATCTACTTATGGAAGGTTTTCCTCTTTAAACAAAAAAAAATTTTAAAAAAAGGAAAAGAAAAGAAAAAGAGAGGAGAAGAAGAGGAAAACAAAAAGAAATGAGGAAAGAATGAGAGAAAAAGCCAGACGCAAGGTACTTAAGGACAAGAATCTTCTGTATAGGGCTGGATTCGGAGGAGAAGCAGATACTTTCCTGGACGCTAAATTTGAGACTCTTTCCAGAAAATGTCAGTTCCTTTCCAAGTGACAGAGCAGTTTCTCAGGGCTGCGGAGGATGGCAGAAAGCGCTGCCGAAGAAATAAATACCCGCTTGCAAGGCCGGGTAGGGTGGGAGCGCGCGGCCGGGAGGCGCTCGGCCGCCTCCGGCTCTGCGAGCCCCCGGCCAGGTCAGCTCCCCTCCCCACCGCCGCCTGCCCGGCTGGGAAATAGGGCTCCCAATATTTATTTATTTCATTTCCTTCCAGCGGAGCCTTGAGGATTAATTTGTTCACATTTTGAAGATGAAAAGCAGCATATGAGCGCTAAGTATCGCAATATCGGCCAAGAGGGATGATTCAAAAAGCAGAGTCTATATGACGAGTCCGAGTGTGGAGGAAATACATATATGGAAACATAAGCTTGGCAATAGGGCACTTTTTTTCCCCCCTCTTTGATGTCTGGCCTCAGTAATCCAGACAGATTCCTTCAAGAAATTGGTCCAATTTATTTCTGTGCTTTTATCTTACTACCTGCTACTTGTTCATTTGAAGCAGCTATGAAAAAAAAATCGAGTACCTGGCTGTGTGTAGAAGTATGCTTTTTGTATGAATAAGGTAATTTGAGTACACTGTAATACTCCCCCTAAATAGGACTGTTCTTGGCAATTTATGCTTCCCAAGTCCTCTCGGGATGAGAGCAGAGCTTGCCTGTTCCTTCATCTGACCCACATATTTGCACTTTCTCAGTGTGGCTTAGTCCAGTAAAAGCACACTGTCCTCTTCCTATCTGATGCTCTTTTTTCCCCTAAGGAAAAAAAGAGTTATGTTCAGTCACAGCTCTAGTTATGATTCAGTTTCAATGCAGCCTCTATCACATTACATATTTTATCTGACTAGCATTCTGGTACCCGTGTTTTGCTAGTGCTTATGTATAAAGTGATCATATCTTATTACAGTTTTTCTGTTAAAAAAAAAAGAGAGGAAAAAAATAGAGGAAGTATGTATCTCCTGTGCTCTGATATATGTAAACTTTTGGCTTCAGAAAAGTTGCATATGATGTTTAGAAATAAGGTAAAGCGAGCCTCCGAGTCAAACTTAATCAGAAATACATATATGCAGCCCACTCTGACTTCAGGGGAACGGTTCTCGATTTACATGAGAAAAGAATTTGATAGATATGAATGTTATTTTTATTCTGGATATTAGAAAAACCAAAAAAAAACCCTGAATGGGAATTAGGAGATGGAAGTAGAGATATTTTTACAACTTAGCCTTTGCTACATCTCTGAAAACCATGGAAATAATAGTTTTCTTTACATTACATACAGTCCCTCAAATATAGTCTGGAATTTTTGTCTGCTTCCCTCCGTCACTTGTATTGATGTGATTTACAGACAGGTTCTGCCTTTCCTTCCCAACATAGGTCCTCGCTTGCACTTTGTGCTCTCCATCTCGTCCCCTTCCAAATGATAGGCAAAGCAAACTCCACATTCTCCCCGCCGCCCCCCAAAATCATTTATTCTTGTTATAATTTAATACTAAGGCAGTAAATGCCTTATCAGTTTTGAAACAGCAGTCTGGATAATTCCAAGCAGATGTCTCTCTTTCTTTAATCACAGCATCAGTTATTTCTTGGTCAGTCTTGATTAGCTGATTCTTACATAATGAGAAAGTATAGTTAATGGCCACTTATATGTGGGTTGAACATGCTGAAAAGAACAGCTTAGCCCCTTGAGAACAAGAGGCTGATGAGCCAGTAAAATCAAGCTAAATGGAATGAGTCTTCATTATGAGTCATTAGAAAAGATGACGCTTTGGCTAACAGATGAAATATCTTTGATGAAGACCAGTTGTAAAAGCACAACTTAATGCTTAATAAATGTATTGGGGTGACTCATAAATTCAACGTACACATTTGTTTCTTTGGAGTACGTGTCAAGTCCGGTGCAACACCATTTCCTGTATTAGATGTGTCCCCTGGCTGGATATGGGCTTTAAAAAAGGCACTCTTACAATCACTGGGTGAAAGATGACTGTACGGTAACTTGGCAGAGGATTCAAAATGAAAATAAGAGTGTTCAGACCCACTGCATTTGGCTGGGAAATGGGCAAATCTCCCTTTACGGACCGGCTAGTGCCCATTAGGTGTATCATAATTTGATTAGATTTGAAACTAATCTAGCTGGAGATTGGATGGGACTGGTGGAAGCTACCATAGTGTAACTTGTTCCACAGACCCATTGGATAGCTTATACAGTTCAGTTGGGCAAATAAAAAACCAATTTATGAAACAGCGGGGATTTTGAATTGTACACAAGGAATGAAAAATAGAATATATCTCTTATCCCTACATAAAAGGCAAAAGAACCCCAAATGCAAAGTAGGTCAGTAGTGATGTAGCATAAAAAAAAGGCAATGATTGTAACATAAATGCTTCTGAAACAAAAATACATGGGGAGGAGAGGAGGAAATGTGATAGGAAGATTGTGATTTTTTTGGTTTTGTTACAGAAGTGGGAAGCTATTAGTGTCTTCTGAAAATAAAGCAACCAAAAGCAAGTAGCTACTGTTTTCACTTTTACTTGCATTTGCATTGAAGAGTAGCACAATCTTTGTTCATAGAGGGGTTGCATCATCTTTAAGAGTCTTCATCACTTTGTTTTGTGGATGTAAGTTGTGGCAAATTAATGTCTTTCCAAACTATTTTGGGGATAATGCTCAAGTAGGGCATGCATTTGCCTTTTTTCGAACTCAGTGATTTGGTATAATNGGGCATGCATTTGCCTTTTTTCGAACTCAGAGGCACAGTGGTTTGGTATAACGACCTTTTTTAAGAAAAAGCAAAACCAGTTCTTGTTAAGATATTTTTATTTAGTATCATCTGTTTGATCTTTTTAAATAATAAATGCTGTTATTTTCAGAAAAATATATGGATTTTTATACAAACTTAGAGGATTGCCCTTCAAAATTGCAAACCAGTGTTCCTTGAGAGGAGTCGCAGATGCCTGAATGTAAAGATGGGTTTGTCTTGACAAAGTTTGCCCAAGCTGTTCTGCAAGAAACAGGCATTTTCCCTTAGCGTAGCAATCCCTGGAAGAAAAATACTCACCATTGTCTGGGCAGCATCAGAGGGAACTGCTTTATTTTTTGATTTTCCCAGGGGTGAATTCATTTGTTTCGTTTCCCCACCTCCTAATAATTTAATTCAGATCAATGGTGCAGTCCCGAAGACTTTCTGTCCTTCTTGCTGCGGCAAGACTGACATTGTTATGGACCCAAATCCTCGTAATGATAGGAAGAGGTATAGTTGCGTCTTCAATTTTCTGCCAGTGCTTGTTCTGCCAGGGCAGCGCCTTCCCCTTCCCCCCCGGCTGGACGTGCCCCGGGGGCAGCATCACGGCCCCCACCAGTGAGCCCCAAGGTGTTGGGGTCCAGCAGTGAGTCACTGGGAGCAAAAGAGCCAGCAGCAAATATATATATTTTTAATAAGTAATGAATTCACTTAGTAGGAAAGGGCAGGGTAGAGAATGAATTGTTTAACAGATTAATGTGAATGTCTTTTATATTTTATAAACCTCTTAAGTCCCTGGTGTGCTGAGCCAGGTTTTGTTTATGTACATGGAAACACGAAATCTTTTCCAGTCCCTGTGCAAATAACACAGAATTGGACTTCATTACATTGGCTAATTTAACAAGTCCTGGGAGGCTTTTTGTTACTCGGTAATAGAGGAGGAGCCACAAACCCCAGAACTGCTGCACCAGCACAATCTCTTTGAATGAAATAATCTTCCTTGCTTTCTAAGCGCTCCACCAAGGGTTTGCCTGCGAGGGCTGAGTTCACAAGGCACAAAGATTTGGGGCGAGACCCAGGTTTCCTCTGGGGCTACCTGAACGGCTGGGCAGCCAGCGAGAGCTCTGGTGGCAAGCTCCAGCCCAGGTTCCCGCTCCAGTGTACTCTAATATTAGTGTCCCAACAAATAGTTGGAAGCGTCCAATTTTGGTGAAGCTATGAGCGTTAATGAAGGTTTTAAAGATTTATTAATTTTTTTTTATAATGAAAAGCATTAAAATTCTAAAACTGGGAATTTGTTTATCTCTCATAACTGGTGGATAATCATGTGGTGCTGAGAAGTGAGGCATTTTAAACTGCTGATATTATTGCTGCTATGCCCATTAAATAGAACTAATGCAAGCATTGCATAAATATTTTAATAAGTTTTTACAGTATTTCTTTAGAAAATGTTTAAAGAGCCACCTAATGTCAGACAGAGATACTTCCTATGTAAACTCTTGTTAATTCTCTTTTAATGGCTTTATTAACATTATTTAATTGAATATTGATGCATTTAGCAGCCCTTTAAGCATCCTATTTTATTGAAGTTTTACACTCACATATTGATAAGTAGCACAATGTAAGAGCACTGATTAATTGCATCTTTGCTTAATTCTATTTGAACTAGTTCGACATGAAAGATGAAATGTAGGTACAGGAGAGCTCTCTTTTTTTTATCAACTTTATGTATTTTATATGCATAGTTTGTACCACTTAATTTAGGTTCATTTTGATTCCCAGTATGCCCAGTTAGTATGAGTATGATCACACTCTCGGAGCTAGGGGGGTCTAAATATTTCACTCTGTGAAATGTTCTGTCTTTCATCTCTTCTGTTATGAATAATTTACTTGTTGGTGCAGCTTCAGAAGTGAATCCGGTTCTGCAAAAACACATATATTTTACTGGAAAAAGTAAGTATTACAGTGATATTAGCTTTCTCCTTGGAAACTGTCCGTACAATATTAGAAGTCTGCAAAGAGGTGGATGCCTTGTCTTGTGTTACTTGGCTTAATAGCCAGCTGCTTTTCTTGTATACTTCCACAAGAAGCCCTGGCATTAACCATACATATTTAATCATAACATGGTTGCTTTTCTCATCTCAAATGTTCTTCTTTGCTTCTTCATACACATTTTTTACAAAGTTCAAGCAAGGTGAAAATCGCTTCAAGAGCAGAGGGACAGCGGAAGATCGTGTATTGTACCGAAACCAAATCTCTAGAGCTTTTGCTGATGCTGGATTTTTGCAAAGGTTTTCTGCATTGGGGCGAATTTCGTAGATTTTTCTAATATTTAATCACCTATTGTTAAGACAATTAGAGGCGTAGCAGTTTTATTGAGTTAGCTTTTCATGCTTATTTTCATTCAGACAGTCAGCTGAAACCATAATATCCCTTGCGTTTGACCAGACTTACCAGGTAGGTTTTGAACGGTCTGTCAACATCTGAGAGTTAAAGCAGCGCAGGATGTGACCTTACCTATTTTCATTTCAGCGGGAAAGCATTCTCATTTTTGGCAGTAGAACTGAACGGAGAAAATCCCTCTTTTGTTAGCTTTCCCATAGTCCTCTTACTAAAGGAAAGGTACGGATCTTCCACCCGGGTAGACTATGGGGAGAGTATTCAACCTGCAGCACAACACGTTTCGCAAGAAACTCAGATCCTGAGATCTGATCTCAGCTCTGTGGATTTTGCCATGTTTCCTGAAGACCATGCAAGGGCAGGTATGTCTGTGAAAATTCCGGCAGGTGATATCTGAAACCTCCAAGAACTGCAGGTCCCACGAGATTCCAAAATTTTGCATCGCTGTATATTTTTTGAGAAATCAACGTGTTTTGGTGATTGCGATCTGCAACCTGAGCTCTTCCTAACCTTAAAAATGGAATTGATCTTAAATGTCAGACAGATGTAGTTTCTTCCTTCTTACTTCCCCGAAAGGGTTGTCAAGCCTTGGAACGGGCTGCCCAGGAAAGTGGTGGCGTCACCACCCCTGGAGGTATTTGAAAGATGGGTAGACATGGTGCTGAGGGACATGGTTTAGTGGTGCTTTTGGCAGTGTTAGGTTGATGGTTGGACGAGATGATCTTAAAGCTCCTTTCCAACCTAGACGATTCTGTGATTCTAAAGGGATCACCTAAAAGACTGCTACTGCTTGTGACAGTTGCCTTGAGCAGTACTTTGACACTGCTGTGGGACTGTAAAACACGGTGTAGCTCTTGTGCGTTGTTAGAAGCGTTGGAGGAGGAATTGTGCATAGGCTGCGCACAAGCCAGAGCACCAATTTTTAAGCAAATGTATACAATAGGAATGTAAGATATAGGCAATCTCTTTAGCTGTGGTTATAACCTCATATCAACACCAAAATGAAACCACTGTCACTGGGGCTGAGGCTCTTGACTGGCAGTCCCTTCTCAGGAACGCCGTCCTTGGCTCACGTGTGAAATGTTGGGTTGACGGTGTGGTGGCACAGGGGAAAATTGTCCTAACAGTGAAGGAAACAATCTAAACTTTAGCTTTTGAGTACCAGAGTGTTTGGGTATTTTCACTTTGGGGAGTGTAAAGCACCAGGGGAGTAACTGAACAGAAATGCATCTCCATCTGAATATAAATCAATAATTCACTTCAGACATGGGTTGGATCAGAATCCAGTTAACTCTTCTGGAGCTCTGCACTGTTAGCAGAAGTATATTTGACATAAGTTAACTAATGGCAATATCAGACACAGGGCAGAAACTCATTAAATGAGACTGTGATGCTCTTTGTTTAACAGTTTCAATGAGGCAAAGGTAGAGAAACAACGTGGTGCAGTAGTGAGTAACAGAAGAGTCTGAGGGAGGAACTGGATGTAGACAGAGAACAAAATTGACATGGGCAAGTCTTTTGTGGAAGAAGGAGTAGGACTTTAACCATCATTGATGACTTAGGGGAAAAGGGGAGAAATGGAGACCCATTTGGTAAAGGTTTAGCACTGAAATGTAAAGAGATCAGTAGGAAAAAAACCTTTGACACTATTGACATGATAAAAGGGAAAAAAAATAGTATGTGAAAGAGAGCTGAAGCTAGTAGAGAAGTTGTGACTAATAATCTGGAAGATGTAAGAGGCAGTGCTGATACTATGATGGTAAGGAATCTGGGGGGATTCAGTCACTGAATGTGGATGGGTTCGCTGATGCCACGAGATCACAGAATTAACTCACGGAGCTTTCACACCGGCATGAAATCATGCAGTGAGGTGGTTCCAGAGAAGGCGTGAGGGGAGGCTGTGATTGCAACCTGGTTTGCATAACACAGCGTATATGCCACATAGTACTCCATCCTGGGCACCACTTCTAGCAGTTCACAACAGGCTAAGGAGCGCTGGAGAGGCAGATGTATGTTTTGTGTAGGTGATGGCAGAGAAGAGAGGGTCAGGTAAGCTGCACGCATAGGAATCTTCTGGGGAAAACCGTTCTTGCACAGCAAGCTTGAGCAGGAACTGCTGCTAATGAGAACGGAGTAGCTGTGGTGAGCCCTGGAAGTCAGGAGATCACGTATGCACCCAGCTGGACTGCTGAATCTTGTTCTGGTTTTCACTCCCGGAAGGATTCTGAGAAGAGAATTTATTAAGAAGGGATTATTGCAATCCAAAGATAAGGAAAAATTAAGATAAACCTCGGTCCAAGCAAAGGAAGAATGTCAAGTATGCGATTGACAGTGCAACTATTGATAGGACTAAAATATGCAAATTACTTTAACCCTGGAAGTTGCACACCAGGTAGAAGGTAGAGTGCCCAGCTGGTATTGGAAGAGGATGTTGGGACACTGTCTTTCCCCTTAGGAAATTATGTCAGGAATGAAGTATAAGGAAACTGACACGACAATGATAATTCCTGACTAAAAATTGTACAGGAAGAATAGGTCAGGTCAAAGGGACACATTACTCATTTAAGGTCATCTTAATTTGTAAAGCTGTAATAGTGTGAACCATGAGCAATTCCTATGTGTTCTCCGTTTCCTTATTTTCAGTTGCCTAAATAAAAAAATGGTTTCAAAGAAGAGAAGAGGTGGAGAGGAAGACAACAGGTAGCCAAGGGGGAGAACAACTTGGTCACAGGATAGATTATTTGCTTTACAAAGCTTACATTAAAAAGGAAGCTGCTGGAAAATATGCCGTAGCAGAGAAGTTAAATGAAACCTAATAATTTACGAGACTTGAAAATATGCTTATTCTATAGTAATGTGTAATTTTTAATTTTCTCTGGGATCTTGAAGGAACAGTTTTATTGCTACCAGAATTGGCTGACTGATTGCCATTGTTGAAGCTTATATAGAGGAGGCAGAAACTCTGTTTTCTATAGGAAATAGAAACCCTTTTATTTAGGAGGGATGGAAACAGGATTGAGAAGCACAGGATTTTCTCAAACGGAGCACAGACGGAAGTCTTTGCATCCACTAGCAAATGAACAAAGACTTGGCAATGGTGTTGAGTTGAGGTCCAGTCAAGGAAAAACTAGGAGCCTTCAGGCTTAGAAAGAGGTTTAGGATGTGACTTATTAAGTTTAAGTAATAAAATAGCCCAATTTGGAGCACGGGTACATACATGCTTTGTATCAGCTGCGTGCGTTTAGTTCCGAGGAGAATGAGAACTCCACTCAGACATGCTTAGAGAAGAGCTAATGTACTATTCAGATATTTTAGCGAAAGTCAATTCTAATTTATTTCTGTGTATTAGTAATGTCATTGCATGAATCATTGCAAAAGATATGGAGATGAGAATAGAAAAAAAAAGTTAAATTGGAAAGGCCTAGTATTTTTCATACCTTGTCAGTTATGACATTTAATCTTAATTGTGTCTGAATTTGACTGATTTTCCAATTGCCTGAATTTAGCAAGAGTTATGTAGTTGCTAGGACACAGCTGCTTCATGTGATACATCTATCTTAACGTAAAAGAAAGATCTTAAAGACTGATTCTTTTATTTACACTCACAAGTGTATTTTGAGCAGCGGTGTCCTAAACACAGAAGGACCATAACACCCTTATTCTGAAATAAAGGCATCGGGTGGTGGTTAAGAAATGTTTCCTTTTTTAATCTCTCTGTGGATAAACAGGAAAGCAGAGCACTCTCTACGCTGGTTCTTGTTTCCTGCGATCCCTTAGTCATGGTTTGTTTATTATTTTCATGTTTGCAATAGTGAATTTGATTTGTTCTGTGTCTATTCTGTTGCATGTGAAAGGTATCCTAGTACCATTTATTTCTGCCACTGGTTTGTTTCCTCCTTTTGAAAATTAATCATTAGTTTTTAAGAATGGTCGCAGATACTCTGCTGGTTCCACATTACCTCACAGTATATCTCTGAATTTCCTTTTTTTTTATTATTGTCATGAAGACAATATTGACAATATGACAATGATGATGCAATTCACTGCGTGTGTTCATATGGAGCCTGAACCATACACGTAGTAATCCTGTTCTATATTACACGTACTAATTTTATAGCGGTGTGACTTCCCAGGCCAACTTTCGTAACATTTTTATGGAAAGATCCGCGTCTGTGATTTTTCAGTGAGCTGAATGAGCTGAATGCCTCTATCAGCAACGGTGCGTTCATTTCTCACTCTCTTACCCCTGAAAGGCCACAGTAAAATTTCCGTAATGATGCAGAATAAAACCTGTGAGGTCCTTGTCGTGTTTGATTCATGTCCCTAAAGCCCACAGAAGCTGTGCAGGGGGCTCGGATGTGGAATTGCTCCCCACGGCTGTAGTAAATGAAGCTCTATACTGTTAATTGGTTTGAACTATTTATATCTGTGACCCAACCGTTATAGCGTGTCACCGCTCTGGCTGCATTTCAAGAACCAATACCTTGCCCTCGGTGACCTGGCAGGGTTGTTTTTTTTAATCCTGAGAGACAAGTAGCATGGAAATGGACTCATTAAGACTCATCTATTAGTTGGGGTCTTCCAAATTATGGCCATGTTTGGGTGCCAGTAAGTTCATGCCCCAGCCTGGCCACATGATGAACTAGCTCAGTCACGTCTATTATCACCACACAGGTAGTAAATACGCGGGATGGCAGCACGGTTACAGGAGCGGCGCTGGGAAATCTTTTGGCTTCCCATTTTCCTGTTCTGAACGGGGCTTCAAAATGATCATGAACTAGAAGAGAATACAGCACTCATTTTTACCTAGGAAATAAGACAGCTATTTAGAGCATGTTAAAACGTTTAATTTCCCAACTTTATAGAGAGTTTTATTTCAGAACTGCTAAAACTTTTTCTTGATATCAGCTTTTTTGTTGGAACTTAATGTTTCAGCATGGCAACACAGTGCAAGGCCAAAGCCATAGTGATGTGTTATGAGAACAGTTAGAATGTCATTCATCTTCAGAGTTCATGAAAAACTGAAAGAAGTTTGAAATTTATGATAGTAGAAGACAATGACTATTTTACTAGGGCCATTTAGGACTGTCATTTGCATGAAATTAAAGATGGTCTCTTATAAATTTATGTATGAAGTTCTGACAATCCACATCGTTTTAGAGACAAAGATTTAGAATGTGATACTGAAATAACATTTGGTAGATATATTGCTAGATCAAAGTCTGTTGACATTAATATGAAATCTCAGTCTTCTTTATCTTTTACAAGGGACTTTTTTTTCTTTTTTTTTTCCTGGAGCAGTCTCCAGTAATCAGTGGTCCAGCAGGATTTTAGCACGCCCTATGCGGGGAAGGGTAGAACACTCTTTTAGCACTCTTTGCTGCTTGATGTGTGTAAAAGGTTTCTCCAAATGGGCACTTTTGAGGTGAGAATTCAGTGCAGGAAAAAAAGCTCCTTTATCCAATATGAAAGCTCGATATGCCAAAAGAACAGATAGACATTTATTGATGTACAGAGAAGCTCTGTGCTTTGAGGGTGGAGTAGCATCTAGGACCATAATACAAATTCAGATGCCATGAAAGAATGTAAGCAGTAATGTTGTATGCCAGGAAAAAAAATAAATGGATGAGATTCTACTAATAAAATATGCTCATGTTATCACCCTTGGCTAGCATTACTGACTTAGCTTGGGTTTTGTATTAATTATTGAAAATTGTGGGTTTTGCGCTCCCCAGAAGAGTGCTTTATTATTACAAATGCAGCTGACATCTCGCAGCTGCCAGCACCTTTTTTAAACAAATTCCATCTTCTTACTTCTTCTGTGTTTTAATGTATGCATCAGCTTGCCAGAACGACACTGTGTTAGAGTATTAGACAGCATGGCAGGGGCAGGCAGAGTAAGTAGCATAAGTTAGGCAGAGCTGAAAAATAAGATTAAAGAAACCGGTAGAGTAGATCTGTCATTGACATAAAATCAATGGCCCTACACCAATTCATCTGAGCTATGTTGATTTACTGTAGCTGGTGATCTCGTACAACAGGTAGTAGAAAAAGCACATTAGAGCAGATGTGATGACCTAGCATTCATCGGTATGGTAGTGATGAATTGAGCTGATGCTCATCTTGGTTAATAAATTTATAATCATGATTTCCAAAGATGTCCGTGATATCATTCATGGTCTGTAGCCATGAGAGGCAGCATCCTCCTGGCTGAGAACTCGCTTTCTTCAAGTGTCTATGGCTACTAACCTGGTCACATTTGAAGACCTCTGCATCATGACGTGGTCAGTAAAATATGCTCTAGGCATCTAGTTTCACTCCTATAGCAATTAAAAAGATGATAAATCATAGGATGTTTACACAATGTAGCTATCTCTATAGTTACAGAATGTAACTATAAGGAATGATTTCCAGAACATCTGGATGGACGTGGATAACGATACGCAACTGTAATTTATCTGGATGCAACTGTAACTTATCTGGATGCAACTGCACTTAAATTATGATTAATATTAATTATATCTAGATGCTCATCTGGAGAAATATTGTTTGAACATAAAACTTTTTAATTTAAAACATCTATTTATTTTGATAGTAACATAGGATTTCCTCTATCATATGGAGGTAGATGAGTAAGTACAAATGTCTCCAGATAATTTGGCTGTCCAGGTGTTTTCAGCTAGCAAATCTGTTGCTGATGGAGGGATCTAAGACAGTGGCAATATCTTTGATCTCTTCTGCTGTCCTCCTGTGGCAAAGCAAAGTTTTATGGCTTCTGGGCTTATTTTCTGAAGGCTTTTGTTTTATTATGAGATTCTGGGAATTTCTCAACCTGAGATGAATGGAAGTGATGTTATATACACCATTCTGAAGTGAACATTTCTAACCAGTTGATGCATTCTAGTCGTACATTCCTGTGTTTATTTTGCAAACTATTATGTCATGTGGTTTTATCAAGCAACAACATAATTCAGTCAGTTGAGGGAGGAAATGTAAAGATCAGGGACACAGGATATTGGATGAACTTTTGTGGCCTATTGAATTTGAATGGTATCTAAGCATATCATGAAATCATAGAATGGTTTGGGTTGGAAGGGACCTTGAAGATCATCTAGTTCCACCCTCCCTGCCCTGGGCAGGGACGCCTCCCACCAGCCCAGGTTGCTCCAAGCCCTGTCCAACCCGGCCTTGAACATTTCCAGGATATATATGTTAGGCCCCCTGAAAACAAAGCTACAATCCATTTTTAATAAGTTAACAAGGAGGTCATCTCTACTGAATAGAAAATATTACTTTATCAGGTACAAATTATCTTTAGATGGTGCTTTAAAAATCTTGTAAATATTAATGTTTTGTTTTTTCAACTTGTTTTGAACTTAACTTTTCAGAATATCATTTAAGACCTCAACTCATATTGCAAGAAAACACATACGCAAGATTTGATTGCTATTCCAGTATGGATCAGTGCTAATGATGTTAATACAGGAAGATAAGTCAGAATAAACTTTAAATTATTTTTGCATTTGTGCTTGTGTCCATGCAAGCCTTGTGTAGTGCAGTGACTGATTTTTTCAGGGGAAAAATACCTTTGAACATAGTGTTGGATCAGTTCCCTGCAATCTGTCTAAGTCAAGCTCTCAATATAATTTTCAAGCATGTTTCTTTGAAGAAAATATTTGACCTAGTAGATCATCATATTTCACTGTCACAATTGTCATTCCCTTGATAATTAGCCATGTTTATCCGGTTTCAGATGTTCTGTTGTGCTGTTCCTCACTGGTAGGAAGCTGATGCTTTGGAAATGCAGTTCTGGCAGGGGATTATGTGACCTCGAAGGATAGACCTGCAGTTTATGTCCATGTGCTCTTTCTTTGGGGTTGACCAAGTGGACTGATGAATTGTCCCTAGCGTGGGACCACCCTCTTCCTGGGGACCAGTGGGGACAGAGTGGGGAACACAACTTATGCACGTACATTGCGCAGTAAATCAGAGCCTTGCAGAGAGTGCTGGGTCTTCTCTATGCTGGTGAGGTCTGTAGTTAGAGCGGGGACCGAGGTGTATGGCATTACCAAAAGGACGTGGGCATCGATGTGTCACTGCATATCAGCGATGTGACGAGCTGGGCCAGAATGGAAAACTTCCATGAAGGCTTTGGAAATAGGGGTCTGATCTCCACTATAGTTTTGTTATGGCTTAGGGAGATTCAGCAATCGTATGTGGTTGCCAATCTAAAGTGGTTTGGATTCCAGTGTTTTAATTTGTTCCTTTAGCTGAAAAGTTTGTATAACATAGCTGCAGCTGAACTCTCAAGCATGCGAAAAGGCATAGCGTGAAAAAGGCTTGGAAGAAGACACAGCTGTTTAGCAACCAGTCCGAATCATCAGCTGTGAATCCTTTCGTTTGAGGAAATAATATCAGATTAATAAATGAAGCATTCAGGGTCTGGGCTGGGAGGTATGCAGGATCGAATAACACACATTCTAGGCAAAGACAAACTCAGACTGTAAATGGAGCTAAGAAACCCTCTGAGTCTGAACAGTACGGGCTGTGTTATAACCTCATTTGGTCAGGGAATTAAGAATTGATCCTTTTAGGGACTGACACTAAATTGTCGGCACTCGTCTGTGTCCTCCAGCAGCTTTTATATCTACGTGAGACTTGTTATGCTGCACTCTAAAATATCATAATCTAAAACTCTGTTAATGTTGGGGTCTTTTTTTTTTTAAAAAAAAAGGAAACTTGTTACAGGGAGATGGTCTGTAAGGCTGGGACCACAGCAAAGATGCTTTTGCCATTTATTTGCAAGTGTCACAGTTAAACTTACACTGAAAAGGACTTTACTACAGATGGTACAAAACCCCAGCTAGGGCAGCAAAACTGACTTCCCTGTTTTGCTCGTGGAGATTCAGAATTATTCCTTTTTCTCTGGGGATCACAGGGAATCAGTGACAGAGTATAAAGGCTGTGCATGAGATTTTCCAGTACTGACCTACTTCTTCTCTCATTAAAATCACTCTGAGTTTTACCATTGACTTTTCAGGCAGAGTCAGGCCAATATTGTATGCTAATGAAATTGCTTTCCAAAAAGCTTCTCCAGTAGTTGTGTCCGACCGTTCCAAGCCATGGGTCACAATATGATTTCAAAAGTACTGAGGAGCCCTTCAGCATTGTGAAACATATTTCCTGGCCCTGGGTGGCTGAAATTTGCATCTCGTAAGCTGTGGCAGGAAGGAGAAACCACACCGAGGGCCCATTTCAGAAGAATCTGCTTGTGCATTTGCCTCTGCGGTCTCCCTCTTCAGGTCTGGTGGAGCAAAAGCATCACGTGGAGGAACCGGGCAGGGATACGGAGGGGTGCTGTGATTACCCCTACATGCTACATAGGGGTTGCAGAAGACAGGTAGTCTCAGAGAATTCATTGCTTTAAGATTTCTCTTGTGTGGGCTTAAAACATTTACAAAGACTTGTAGGGTTTTTGTTCTTTTTTCTATTAATTCTTCATAATTTGCACCATAGCTCAGTGTTTCACACTATCTGGACACTCAACAGCGAGAAAGCTCTGCCAGAGGAGCACAGGCAACATGAAAAAGGATTTTATAGGGAGTTCAATGCATATCCTAAAGAAGGAGCTTTACCTGGGTCAGGTTTTTCCTCAAGTGTCTAGAGGAAATGCTGAATAAGCATAACAGCCTAAATGTATGGAAGCCCAATTTTCCTAATATTAAGGGTAGAATCAGAGCCAGGGATTTGGTTTTGGTCTAAATGAACTCCAGGATATAAAGCCGAGACCAAAAGAAAAACAGAATTTTAAACTGTATGCTTAAAAGTTAATGAATAGTTACACTGTCTGGAACGCTACACAGGAAATAAAAACTCAGGGGTTTTTTTTTTTAGCTTTTTATTTTTCAGGGTTTTGTTTTTTTCTTGCACAATTCAGCAGTCAGAGTTCTATAAAAGGAAGACTTGTGCATTCAGATAATTCGGGGAGGTAAAATATTTTTTCGAAAGAAAAAAAAGTTTATCTGTCCAAAAATGTTAGTGATGAGCCTGTGCAAGCCTGCGAAAGCAGCAGCAGTGTGCCCTCCAGTGACAGGAGCTGCTACAGCAGCGAGAGTGACAGTCTCTTGGAAGCTCTCTGGGGACATCCCTACACAGGGAAGCTCGGAAAGTTAAGATGAATTAATCAAAAATACGAAGTTAATACAGGCTAAGTGAAAATATCTACATTCCGCTCTCGCCACCCTCCTTTCAGCAGATGCTTTCGTTCAGATGTGAAGTGCCCTTAATTTGCCGTAATCTTCATACCCTTGGACATTCATGGAATTGTTTTTGGCTTGTAGACTAAAATACACCAGAAAAAGAATGCAGTTTCCACATACATAAGTAGCTGTCAGTTGTAATAATTTTATATACTTTGACGGATGGCCTTGCAGGAACAAGGAGCTTTGTGCTGTGCGGTACACGAGACCTTGATTTTGCAACTGGATTCCAGCAGGAAACCCACTGGTTTGGGGCAGGGAGCTGTGACCGAGGGTGTTCGGCAGAATGCCCTTCCTCGCGCTGGGATTGCTCCAAGGACTGAGCCCTGGAAGAAAACAGCCTGGGTGGCAAGAGAGGAGAGAGAACCTGGTATTTCCATTGTCCTCAGGGCAAAACGCGTGTGCTGGGGGGGGGAACCAAAAAGATCATTGTAAATGTGGAGTTTCGCGCTAAGTCATGCAATGTTTGGTGGTTGCTCTGGCACTTCCAAGCTGACGTTTGTTGGTGGAGCATGAGTGTTTCTTGCATGGCGTACTCCTGATTCGGGTTTTCTTTTCTTCGTTGAGGCAGTGTTGTAAATTTGACTGATTTTACAATGAGCGTCATTATAGTTGTGCCTTCATTTAGGTTTTCAGCGCTTGCGTGCCCTAAGGGCATCCCCAAAAGATGGGCAGTCAAACGGTAAATAGAGGTGTATTTGTGTAAAAACGTACTGACTTCAAAACTGGATCTTGTTCTTCTGCATGGAGGGGATAAAACCACCGAGATGACAGGTCAGAGTTGGCAACTTTCTCTGAACCCTCTTTTATTGTTTGAAGTGTGGGCATCAATGCAAGACTCCCTTGCCCTCCCCTTTCTCTTTTTCTCATGTACATAAAACTGTATTCAGAGAGAGAGAGAAATCCCAGAACAACCCGGAAACCAAGAAAGGAGAATGAAATCAAGAAAGCATAGCAAAAGGCAGTGGTTTTTAAGAGCCGTGTTTTGTTGATCTGGGTGACGTGAGCAGAGATTTATGGGGTTGCTTGAGCAAAAGTTGAATTGTCTGTCGTCTCACGCTGCTGAATAATCATATTGCACACAAGGTCTGTCTTAAAAATATGAAGAGGGAAATCCTTTCTCTCCAGTGAGGTGAACTGATCATAAGGAGAACAGCGGGAATTGAACAAGGTCTTGATTTAATAAAGTATTATTAGCAGTGACACTACCTTACACTGTCATGGCAGCGCTTTGGAGTGGCACTACAAGTAGTTGCCTGGTGGGAATCACCAGCTTTGCAACTATCGTTTTCTGGCTTTTTTTTCTGTGCTACTTTTTCAGAAAGGGAAAAGTACAAAGAGACCTCAGCTGAAATATATGCAAGCACTTACTTTTTGCACAAAAAGGGGTATTTTGATAAAAAAAGATATTTTGGTCCGATGACTGTAATACATCAACTTATTAACTAATATTTTTAGAGGTTTAGAGTGCAGCTGTTTACACATTGTTTTCATACCTTCATGTAATTTTGAAGAGAAATAGTTGGTTTACAGAGTGGAAGGAATTGTTGTTTTGCAATAACTATGTCATTGAAGAGAAGATGCAGGTACACAAAACCATCTTGGCTTCCCAAATGGAGGGCATAATAGGGTTTGCTTCTCTTAAACGCTTCTTAAAGAATGAAATCATTTGATTTTTCAAGTATGTCATAAAGTGTGCAATTTCTCTTTGGTGTCTATAGTTACTCTACTTTTTAATGGGAGTCTTCTGTGATAAAGAGTTATTGACTGAAAGCTCTTTAGGACCTTTTGTTTTAGTTTGTTTAGCACCAAGGATAAAATTATTTCCCCTGTTGCCCAGGTTCCTTGACTTTATTTTCAAAGTAATAATTAGTAACACTAGACTAACATAACCAAATCTCTGTAGAGCAGAAAAAATATCAGTATTTTGCTCTCTTCCAGTCCAAAGTAGCATATCCTGGTTCAAGTCTGCAGCTTGTGCAAACCCTGAATATTTGAATAACGTAGATTTCAGTGGTACTTTTCACACACTCATAGTTACACATACAAGTACCTCACTGGAGAAAGCAAGCCTAACATAAAAAAAATTGTGTGCACTCTTCCATAACCAAATTGGTTGATGACATCAGCAGGTACAACCTGCAAAGCTCAGAGAAGTTTAACTTGCGCATATCTGTATGTTTAATACGCCTTGTATTATTTAATTCCTAATCCGATTTCCTAATTTCTGCAGTCTGAATCATAGAGGTAGATCTTTATTCTTTGTAATCTCACCGTCTTGATCAAATTTCGGTTGGCTCTCGAGGTGTGTGGGTGAGGGCATAGAAGTGGAGGGATTTGCATGCACCTATAATAGAAATGAATCAAAAATCTTAACACTTTCTTGGCACTGGTGAACACGTGTTTAGGAAAAGGAATCCCATTGCAGTGGCATTTCAAAAGCAAAAAAAAAAATAAATTAATTTCTGTATTGGCTTTAAATTGATTGAGCCACAGTACAGTTTTGTCATTTTATTTCAAAAAATATGTAACTCTGTTTAAATGGACGCTTAAAAAAACCCCCATAAAACTATGAATATAAAATGTACCAGACATGATAGGGCTAGTAATTTCTGATTAGAAATCACTGCTGTGGTTGTTACTGTTGTAGATCAAATTTACAGCTGTCTGAAGGTGTTACATTTAGAATAGTCTCATTGGGAAATCATTACCAAACTTTGAATACACTTTAGGGGTTTTGCCTTTTTTTTTTTTCTTTTTACCTTATTTACAATCAGCATGTTGAAACAGTTCTTATTTCTGTTTTTCTTGTTTACTTCGTATTTATGTTATTAGGGCTGCAGACTTTTAAAAGCAAATTTATTCATTACAGGGGAGGACCATGCATAATACAGAATTCATGCTATTTATCAAAGCCTGAAAAATAATTATGGAATTTGTGCATGAAGGAATAGAATTTACACATGTTAGTAGGATGATATTGTTGTTTATCCACCAGAAAAAATTTGTTTGCCTGAGGCCAAAAAAGTGTAGTATTTTGCAAGACTCACTTATCAGAAGCCTCCTAACTTTGTAAGAATTCATATGTGGATTTAACTGCCAGCCATGCTCTTCTCTGAGAGAAAACAAAATAAAACTAAAATAAGAGCCTTCGGTAAAACATGTATTATTTTCAGTGGTTTTGAGGTATTCAGTCTCATCCTGACCTTTAAAATAATTAGAGATTTTTTCGAAGTAGCGTGTCCTAGTGAATGTGCAGCTGAGCAGCTATTTTGGGTACGATGCCTATCTTGAAGAGAAATTACTCTGTCTTTGGGTACGTGAAGAATTTACATGCACGGTAGACTTCACTTAGTTTTCGGTGGAGGTTTTTGTTACGAAGGTTTAACTACAGCATTAATTTTATTGTGTCCATGAATACGTGTACTGAAACTTGTTATTTGAAGGCACGTCATTTTTACTCAGTTGCAATTTAGCCCTGTTTTATTTACATTTGTAAATATTTCAGAAACCTAGGGTATTTCTAATGACTTAATTCACAATTATACAGCAGAAGGCTCTAGACCAGATCCTCCTCTCCCCAAAAACATAAGTATTCCTGAACGATAGACAACAGCACAACCACAAGCCATAGATAGCCTTAAATGGGCGTTGTAGACATTGTTTTCTCCTTTGTAAATCAGAATTTCAGTAGTGTTCTTTCAGTAGGAAAAAGTGGAAAGACAGGAGAGAGTCGTGCATCCGAATAAAACCCCTTCCCCTGCAAAACCCCACCTGAACAATCTCCATCCGAATGAAATCTCTGTTGACTTTGGTCATGACAGACATCATCCCAAGTATATCCCTAAAGGCGTGAAAACAAACCACCAAAACCTCTCCCTTCAAATATTGTCACCAGCAAGGGACCTTAAAACTTCAGTCCAAATGTTTGCATTTCTTTGAGTCAAAATATATATACCCAATCTTGTAGTTGCACAAAAGCTAAACTAAAATGAATGCAAAATGGTATTTTATGACTTATGTAACCTCCGGCTGTTTAACTGAAGAATATACGCTATTTTGTGCAATAGCAATTTGGAATGCTATAAAAATAATTACTTTTAAAGTCCATACTGCACATATGCAGATGGTTAACAAACTCTAGCTCACTCACCAGATGAAAATGATATTGGGAAAATCCATGCTCTAGAGATAGTGCCTTTCCATTATAAATGTGCAAAGTATGCAAAAACATTACATCTATATTGTTTTCCAGAACAGACTGTATCTTAATGCCAGATGTTTTATTCTTTGCATATCTTGTTATAACTTAACAATTACTGTTCTTTGAGTTTGTCCAGACTGGGAAAGGAAATGTGTATCTTAGGTGCACAAGCTAAATGCTTGCCTGGTACAGCCAGACGAGGTTCTAGCTCGTTAATCTATCTACCAACTCTCTTCTGCTTATTCATGTTGCCTAAATAACACCCAACTCATCTTGGTTTGTCCATGCTTGAGTTTAAAGTGGGGTATTAGTAACACTGCAAAAACATAGGTTTTGCACCAGTCAGGACAACTGTGTCCACCAGAATAAATGGGAGTTTCTGTCACCTGGAAAGAAAAGAGCTTAGGCACTAATTAGCTAAGTGAGCCACTTGTGCTGGCCTGGCTGGTCTCATTGGTTTGTCTCCTAGCCTTTGCCTGAACGAAAATTCATCAGTGATAGGTAAGACCATGAAAATTTCCATTTGGTTATAGGTCCAAACCTGGATTTTACTGAACTGAAATTTGTAACATTTTAAATTAAACATATAGGAGCACTTTTGGAGAAAATTTGTATCTATATTTTCCATAAAACTACTTAAACCTTCCCTTGATATGGGATCATTGCCAAAGGGAGCAATACCATTTCACTCTACCTATGTGTAGCACGGTGTGCATCAGACATTTACAGCCATCCCAACAGGAGCATTTTTCAGTGAAATCAAGATTTAAAAAGTCATTTGTTCAGTTAAGACTGAGTGATAAACCATAAATTTTCCGGTTTTCTTTTCAAAAGATGGCTTTTTCCAAAATTTATAAAGCACAAGTATATTCTTTAGTATACAGAGATGAATTATCATGAATTATCATGAATGAATTATCATGAATTAAATCTATTTCCGTTATCACCCTTTATCGTTACTACTGAGTAACTTAATCAGTAATTTCTGTGAGCAGCCATGATAACTGTCACAGATATTACAGGAGCGTCATCAACACTCTGCATGTTAATAAAATTTTAGAGTTTTGTTAGTTTTCCAAGTGTTCCTGTTAAGCACCAAATACTATTGCCAGTGTTTTGCCCACAGTCTTTCATAATTGAAGGAAATCTTTCTTTAAGTAAGTATGGACTGCAATTGTAGGAGTCTTCTAAACTGCAATATATATTCTGCATAAGTATGCATTAGGAAAAGAATCTAAAATATGGTTTAACAAGCATGTGACAATAAATTAAGGAAATACATTTTGATATGTGAGAAAAATTGGTTTCCACAAAAATACTCATCTCCTCCTAGTCACAGCTGTGACTTTTGAATATGTATTAAGCTCTGCAAGGATAGCTAAGCTAGGAATTTGGCAGTAATAGTATATTCATAAATATACATGAAATGTGAAAAAATAGTTTACAGAATTGAAAGTGAACATTGGAAAGGGTAAGCATACATACCTTGAGATAAAAATTGCAATTCATTGTCAGCATATGAAGCCTTTGCTTTTAACTTATAAATGTTATAGTGTCATTAGATTTTCTCATATATGCTGCATTACTTGTAATTGAACACTGTATTAACAACTGAATGGCTGTTTAAAGAAAGAGAAAGAACCCTCTACCCAGGTAGTTTAAGTTTTAATATCTACTCTCCAGCAGAAACAACTCATTTAACATTCAGAGAGAGATCTTGGCTTTTTCTCTCAACTCACTTTACCTCAACAAACCAGATGGCAAATGTCTCACTGCAAGAGCCAGCGGAAACAGTGCCTGCATCTGCCCACCTTCGTGTTTGCCTTGCCAGTAAAGCCGAGACGATATTAAATTTAGGGTCTTCTATTAAACACTTGCAGCTCCATTTCTAGTTCGTCCCGTTTTGCATTCTGGCACTTCATTGGGCCAACGTACTGACAGATTTGGCTTGTCCCGATGTAGAGCAGGGAATGAAACGTATTTCTTGACATCATATTTCAGGTGACATCTTCCAACGATGAGCAAATGTGCCTTTGACCAGTATTTGATATTTTCCCGTAAATTTTTCACTTTTGTAAGTAGAGATCTGTTCGTTTCCAAGGTCATCATTTCCCAGGTCACCATTTCTGATTTGAAGGCAGAGTTCTCTTGTAAATAGATGATTAATATATATACCTCCAGAAGCCTTGCATAGCACAGATACCAGCTTGTTTTACCAATTTTGTAACACTTACACTTTGATATTTAGAGTAGCCAGAAAACAACTGAGTTTATTTCTTAGGTTTTTTTGTCAAATACATCACCACTGGGAACTTTTGCAATGAGCATCACACATTGCCTTCAGATTTCTGGGTTATTTCCTGCACCCTGTCAACTGGTAAGAGTCAAGAAACAGGAAGAATGGAGCATATGGAAATTGTTTTCATATTTCTTCCTGTGAAATCTATTTGGCATTAGTATTATCACATTAAGAATTTGATTACTGGCTGATGAAATGAAAAGCGAGCAGATAAATCATGTTTTTGATGAGTTCATGTAGGAAGAGGAGGTGTGCTTTAATGGACACGTTAAATTATGACAAAACTTACAATGGCACAAGAGTTTCTGGTCAGCGTCGGTGGCAAAGGGGAGATCTTTAGAAAGGAGGGATATTGGAAGAGGGATGATAACATACTAAGTAAACTAAACTATTGAGTCAGATTGTGTTTAGTAAGAGCCAGTGGTTGCACCTTACTTATTTTCTATCACACATATAGATATTTTCTTTAACTCTTTTTTATTTAACTTGCTCCTTGGTGAGTTTCGCAGTGGAGAGGTATATACTGCAACACAGCTTAGTGGTTTTAAAATATTCCAAAAACCAGGTAAGCAATACATTGTAAAAATAAGCACACTTGAAAATCACAAGTGAACTCCGAGCAACAGTGGTGCTTTCATGGACCTCTGCCTGAAAGTACCACCACTATTTTCAGTGAAGGGCGGGGAGGAGGGAGAAGAGGGAAATCAGATGGTTTTGATGTTTTTAGATTACACTTGAGACAGAAAATGGATGTGATCAGTTCAGAGAATCATTATAGATTTTGTTCGCATAAATTGTAACTGCTCTACATACTTAACCTTGAAAGTCTTCAGTCGGAGAAATGCTGTTTTGTTGAAGAAGTATCAAGTCTCCTGCTCTGCAGTATCTCCTTGTACGGGAATACCTCGCATTCCCGGGCAGCCAGCAGGCGCTCTGAACGCTGTTGTCTGCCACTTGTCCATTCAAAAAACAATGTCCGATTTGTTTATCCAAACAAAAAAATGCTGCTTGTGGAGAATTCACACTAATTCTGAGCAAAAGTCCTTCCTGGAAATTAATACACGGACTAACTGACTGATTGTGTTTTCAGCCCACAGTATAATTTAAAGAAATATATATGTATTTTTAAAAAACGAACTTTTCCTGCCGCATATTTTGACTTGCATCCCAATAACCTGATGGATGTTTAGTAATTACAGGCAATGTGTACGATAGCAGTTGAGAAGGATTCCACTAAGCTCAAAGAGGAAGGAGGCCTCTGGGTAGGAGCAGTCACCAGACGCATTGCCAGCAGTGCCCCTCACCTTCGTGTTCTCTGCGTAAGAAACTTTTGGCTTTCAGAAGGTCTCGTACGACACAGAAGTTGAGATCGCGCTATTATGAGCTTTATTATAAAACATAGGTACTGAGTAGCGTCACAAGCGCTTTGGTGTTCTCCGAGCCACTTAATATGCCGCTGCCTGTCCCCTCCGTGGGTACAGTAAAAAAGGCCAGAGCATCCTATATCTGCAATTCCTAATTCATGCCGCATTGCCCTGGGAGATGCATTCCCAGCAGCCTTTTTTTCCTTGAAATATTTTTGCATCTGATCTCTCTGTTCTCGGTTGCGAGAGTTACGTTAATAATGTTTCCTTCTGCCTCCGTGGTGGATATTCAAACACAGATGCCTACAGACCGTGAGGTGCAACTGTTATTCTCTCTAGGCTGACCTTTTATTGATTCCAGACCGCTGGATGCTGTTCAGCTATGCCTGTGCTGGCGTGGTTGGCAGAGTTAGCTACCTGGGGCAGGCTTTCTGCTCTGCAGCGCAGTGCAGACCTCCCTCGGCCGCCGCAGAGCTCCCTGGTGTGCCTGGTGAGCTAACTCAGACCTTCCAGACAGTCCCAGTCTAGATCAGAAGAATCATCCTCAATATTTTTCTCTATTTTTTTTTCCATCGGAAGCCCTCAGCACTGTGAAGCTCTCTCTCTCTCTCTTCTTCGCTGTGTACAAGTATCTAAAGGGTGGGTTGAAGGAGGATGGAGCCAGACTCTTTTCGGTGGTTCCCAGTGACAGGACGAGGGGCAATGGGCACAAGTTGGAATATAGGAAGTTCCGTTGAAATATACGGAAAAACTTCTTTACAGTGAGGGTGGCAGAGCAGTGGCACAGGCTGCCCAGGAGGGTGGTGGAGTCCCCTTCTCTGGAGATTTTCAAGACCCACCTGGATGCAGTCCTGAGTAATGTGGTCCGGGCAATCCTGCTTTGGCAGGGGAGTGGGACTAGATGATCTCTAGAGGTCCCTTCCAACTCTGAAAATTCCGTGATTCCGTGATTCTTAAAGGTCCTGTAATTATCCTTTGAACCACTCACCAAATTATCTCAGTTTTCTTCTACTTGGGGGCACTTACCTGATTCTCCCGATTTTGGGTCATTCTTTCACTTGGCCACTTTTTCTCATGTCCAGAGACTTGGATGGCTGATGTTGTTACGTACGACCCTGCATTATTCTAGAGTCACTGCTTTCCAAGAAAAAGCTCCCCCGGCTTTCTCACTGCTCTGTGGATATATGCTGCATTCATAATTGTTTAAGAAAATCAAAACCACCACTGATGTGGAGATGTTTCCAATGGATTTTTGTCTTTGTATTTTGCTGCACTGACAGACATCCTCCTTGAAGCGGACCAGTTAACAGCGTGGTCCTTTCTTTCTCATCGTATGAATTTCCTTCCAAGTTTGAGTAAGCCGCATATTTTATTTTTACTTCAAAGTTGTTGATTGCAGTGCAGAATAACGCAGCGCCTGCTACAGAAGCCTGTGGAATCCCACCAGGAACTGAACGAGAGCATTCTTCGCTGACACTCATTTTTGGAATTTTCCTGCTTCACTAATCCCTGTTTCATTGAGCATGTCTTGTACACGGATCTTCAGTCAGCACGCTGTACGATTCTGGGTCAAACGCTTGGCAACAGTTTAAACCATGTAATCATCTTCATAAAAACAAACATGTAATCAGATCAAAGAACGAGATCAGGTTTGCTTGACATGGCCTATTTTCCTCTAACGGTGCTGACAAAGATTCACTTACAAAACTTCCTTTTGCTTGTAATTGTTTTATAGGTCTCAGCCTTTTCAAAGCTCTCGTTCAGGGGCTTTCAGCCTCAATCCAGGTTAAGCTCTTATATTCTTGATAGGCAGAGCAGCTCACAGCGAAACCCCTGCGGGCGTAATGCTGTAATATTGCTCCATAAAGGGGGGTGGGTGAGCTGAAGTCACTCCCGGGTCGGTGCCTTCTGCAGACATCTGGTAACGGGGGGACAGAGAGGAAGGGCCATTAGAAGGATGAAAATAAAAATAAAGCACATGGAAGCCTCTGTCATGCTGCTTTAAGAAATGTTCTTACATTACTGGAGGCTGGGATATTAAACATCCCAGATTTAATATAGCCCCATCTAAATTTCTCTTGCCTGTTGGATTAGACTCATTAACGTGTTTTCTTGTTTTGATTTGAAATACAATTGTATTACTATCATTACTATTTACCTGTGACTCTTACCCTGCTGAACAGTGCCTCACTGGCTCGGTTTAGGGTTTTAAGGCGTACGCGGCAGTTGGTCAAACTCTGAGCCTTTTGGTATCGGTGACAGAACTTCCATCACGTATTCCCTTTTAAAATCTCAGTTTCCTAATATGCGAAGCAAATGGGTACCATTCAGGTAGACACAATAGTGAATATGTGAGCGGCAGAAAGGCTGGGATACAGCTGAGGAGAATGAAATGCTGAAGTTCTGAGACAGAGAGTACAATGGGAAGCTGAAGAGGTCTCTTCAGTAAGATGCAGCCAAGACGATAAGATCATAGAGTCTGTAAGTGCAAGAACTGGCAAAGGCACTCTCTGTGGAATCATTGCAGAATTTAGAGCTGGAGAAATAGCCATTAAAGGATGTCAGAATCCAGGTCTGGCTGCTTTGTATTTCCTTTGTATTGCACATGTCTGCACCTTACAAAGCACTTGAAAGCCTTGTCCTCCAGAAGAACAGGGTGCGATTTTAAACGCGTATTAAAAATGTGCATTGAAATGCTAAGGTAGGAAAGACGAGTTATAATTTTAATGTATTTTAGCTGGTAATGCTGAGCTCCTCTCTAGGTTCTTCTTCAACCAACTAACTGATATTAAAACTAACAGTTTGGGGATGATGTCTTTGAAACATAAATGACTTTGCAAGATCTATTTTTTTTTTTTAATACTTTATGTAAGAATACTTTTTACACTTGAAATAAGTGGTAATTGTTACTTACCTGTAACATATCGCGTGAATCTAAGCTTTGCCTTTTGATGAAATGGGACAAGCGTGACGGATAAGAGCATGAACATAATAAGACCCTCTTTAGATGGGTGTTTGGAAACTCACTGTGACTGAGAACAAAATAGAGGCCATTTGCTGCCAGTTCTTCGTCTGTGCTCACACTGTTCCTCATTGTTTCTCACCGGCTAAATAACTTTTTGGAAAGGTAATGAATACTAAGTATTTTAATAGAATGTGATGGCTGTTGGAGGCAGTGCAAAGCCGCTAAAACCTGAACGCCTGACAGCAGAACCACACAACATACCTTGTTTGAAGGTACGTCTGACAAGTTAACGGCAGAGTTTTAATGGAAAGGTAAAGATAGAATTATTGATGCAGTTCTGAAACAAACTAACAATAGAAAAATATGCATTTTTATACAGACTGCAGAAAATGTATTTTTAGTTCATTACTTAAATAATTTTTAATTCCATATATTCAGGTGGATTATTATTTAGGAGTCGTTTTTCCTTTCCTATTTCCCTTCTTTTGGATCTTCTCTCTCACCAGGTAATACAATTCTGTTCTTTTCCTGTATTCTTAAGAGCTAAATATGTAATAGTCATAAAGTATTTCTCTACTGATGGTGTGACAATGTGTTTTGGGTTGATAATTAATAATAATCGGGCTAACCACTTGGCTAGAATTTTCCATCATCAGAATAGCTTGGGATGTTGTGTAGTCGGCTCTAATTTGGCTATGGCTGTAGCCAAGATACATGTGTAAGTACCAGTGTCCCATTCCTCCTCTGACCGGAGCACTCCATCACCATACCCGTTGCTACTGTCCACACCAACCCACTGCCCCGCGCTCCTCTTTGTCCGTCTCTGTGCTGCGCGGATTTCCTCAGCTGAGCATGGGAGTTCCTCGCTTCCATGATTGTCCCCTAACACTGCTACATTTTTAGTGTTGTTTTCATTATTCCTCTCTTGAATTTAAGTGTCTGAATTATGCTTCAGTTTCAATTAGGAATTTTATTTCTCTTTAAGACCTTGCATTAGAAGTCTGATAAAACTAGATATGAAACTCTTCACATTGTGTAACCCTGGAACTACATCTGTTTTCTAGCACCAGACTCCATAGGGCGATGTGATATAAATGGTGAGGATCGACAGGTACCGCTGTCTAGTCTGCAGTACTGGGGCATGAGAGCATAACTGCATTTCACAGATGAGGAAACTATGGAATCAGACAAATGAAGAGAGTTCCTGAATGTGCTTCAGCAGACGAGTTAGGAGTAGACCCAAGGGTTTCTTGCTGCTTATTTTTCTCTTTTGTCTCCCTCATTACTGACTACACTCAAGTATTATTTCAGATGTTTCTCTTTCAGTCGACCTTTAAGTATCGGATGTTCTTTTTCTTTTCCCCTTCCTTTGTTCTTCATCATATTAAGGAAGCCCCAGTGTGTGTTTCGGGGATGGTGGATAGTTATTCTTGTAAGGGATAGAAAGGTTAAGTCTATCCTAGCGCTTCCCAGTATAACCAAACCTCAGCAGGGACTGACTGATAGTTATGCCAGAAGACATACTCTTCAATTTCCTTAGCAGCCTTCCCGTAAAACAGCAAAACTCATTCACCTTCACACTGTGAGATACAATCATAGTGCAATTCCATAAATGAACGTCTGCCAGTAACTCTTTATACTTTAACCCTTCGACTTATTTCATTTTATAATGAGGGATCGATAGCTTCACAATAGCCATTCCCTGGGATGGACGCCCCCCTCAGTCTACAGCAGTCAGACTAATGGCCTGTCTTGCCACTGGCATTCTTTTTCTTTCTTTTCTCATGCTTACATTGAAAATCCTGTTCTGTTATCAGTTGATGTTTTAAATTCATTTATAGTGACTCAGCAATTTACAAACTCCCATAGAAGTCTAACGCTGTGTCACAGTATTATTGAAGCCTGAGATATTAACGTTAGAGTGCAAAGTAGTGAGAAATAGTGAACTAGCCGCAGTTGCATATTTAATAAGTCATAGTTATTGATAAAAACTGGTTATGAATATTTTGGAGGTCACATAGAATCATAGAATCATAGAATGGTTTCGGTTGGAAAGGACCTTGAAGATCATCAAGTTCCAACCCTCCTGCCATAGGGAGGGACACCTCCCACTAGACCAGGCTGCCCAAAGATGCTTTTATTCTGGAAACTGTGTAACCACTGACACCTCAGAGTACCATTTGGACCTCTTGAATAGGATAATGATCCTCCATTGTACTGTACCACAATTTCTATTGTTATTCTGCACTGCTTGGCTTAAGGTGCCGGTGAGCCTGAACGTTATGGAGATCACTGGTACTGCAGACTGCTGGCTTAGGTAGCACCTGGTGTTGGCCTGGAGAAGACAGACAAGTGAGGAGCTATAGAAGCAACCCCCCAGTTTCTGCGGTGCAACCTCCACATACTTTTAAATTGCTATAAATAACTTGAGAAGATTGTAAATTGTGCTTTACCTCTAAGGCTTCTGCAGTCTTCTGATTTTTCAGAGCCATGTTCCTTGTCTCTTCCATTTTCTCTAAATATATTGAAATTTCTCCAGTGAATTTTATTGGATTTCATTCTGCCTGGAGTACAGAAGTTGCTGATATTGGAACTGTAAATACTATGGTGGTTTCAAAAGGCCTCTTTTCTATAGTTCTATTTTATTTTAATGAAGATTTTCATAGTGTTTGCCAAACTTGTACGGGAGTTAATCAGATGAGAGGCAGAAAACTTTTGATGCTTATGGATGACCATGAATACTTGGGGGAAGCAGAAGCTGGCCTCACCTCGCGTGCTGCCCAGAGCCTGCAGCAGCATAAAGACCATTGAAACCGAACTGCTGGTGACCCATCCGCCTGGCATTCGGCAGCTCAGGGCCCGCCTGGGTTTTGGGAGGCAGGAGCCACACAGCCAGAGGACACTGATTTCTTAGTCACTAAGGCTGGATGCCGAAGGATAGCTGTAGAGAGAGAACAGGTGAACTAGCAATAATAGAATCATAGAATGGTTTAAGTTGGAAAGGACCTTGAAGATCATCGAGTTCCAACCCCCCTGCCATACACAGGGACACCTCCCACTAGACCAGGCTGCCCAAGGCCATGTCCAGCCTGGCCTTCAACACCTCCAGGGATGGGGCCTCAACACCCTCAACACCCTCAACACCCTCTCTGGGCAACCTGTGCCAGTGCCTCACCACCCTCAAAGTGAAAAACTTCTTCCTAATGTTCAATCTAAACCTGCCCTCTTCCAGTTTGAAGCCATTCCCCCTCATCCTATCACTACATGCCCCAGTAAAAAGTCCTTCCCCAGCTCTCCTGTAGGCCCCCTTTAGGGACTGGAAGGCCACAATAAGATCTCCCCGGAGCCTTCTCTTCTCCAGGCTGAACAGCCCCAACTCTTTCAGCCTCTCCTCATAGGAGAGGTGCTCCTATAGAGCATATAGCAATAGCATATAGCAATAGAGAAGCCAGATTATGTTTTTCTTTTATAAAAACACTTTTTTCTTGCCTGTACCTGCCAAATGCCTTTGCTAAATCGTCCGTGTTTCCTTCATGATAGGATGGGGTGGCACTTGCCGTGCTCTCTTCTCGTGATGTTTGGTTTGCTTTCGTGCTCGGAGGAGGCAGAGTTTTCCTGCCCATTCCTGGATATAAGAGCTGCTGCAGTCCAAATCGTGCTCACGCGTTTCATAGGTACACTGAGCGCTGGGACTTTGTTGCTCTTTGTGTCTTATGGATGATTTCTTTGTTTGTTAAATGGGCCACGGTTAAGAGTCATACTTCTGTCTGGGTGTTTTCAACAGTTAATGTGCACAAAGGAAATGAAGTGCAATTGAATTCTTTTTCTTCCTGGTTGTTGCATGTTGGCTTTCTAGATATAGAAACATCTTGGCAGAAAGCGCCCTGAGCAAGTTTAGGCTTATATGCTGTACAAGTCCCAGTTAAAACCTGCACACTTCAGTGCTGCTTCTCTTCTGAAGGGCTCCGTTACTTAACATTTATCAAACAGTTTCAAAAAAACCCACTTGAAGATCTTCAGCCATGTGCTTAAAGACTTCTCTGAAGAGAGCTGGAAATAAGCATGTGTTTTTACTTAAATGGGTGCTGAAATCTCAGCTGGATCCCAGCCATAATCCTGCAGTTTCCTATTTAGTTTTGGTAGGCTTTGCCCATTGGGAAGAGGAGGAGATATTTTTCAAAACAGGAAAATGAAATTGTACCCCCACACACACAATTGGCAGGCGAATAAAGGGAAAAGAGAAAACTTGAAAATACTCTTCGCTGCAATTTAAATTGACTAGACTTCATTTTCTTGGCAGCGGCTGGCTGTTGGGATACTTGATGCATGTCTACCTCTGTACAGACACAATTTAGCTCTCCTATGTATTATCTGATATGTTTCTGGATGTCTGTCTTAGATTGAATGCTGTCTGCTGGCTTGCTCCTTTCTTCTCCTACCTACAGATAAACCATATTTGCTGTAATGATTTGAGTGAAATACTGACCCTGATGAAGACAGCTTGGGTTTTGACTCTAGCAGACAGGTTTTTATCTTGTGTGTCAGAAAGCGACTGCGTGACCTGTAGCATCATCTCCACCAACCAAGTGTGAAATCAGCTGTGCCGAGCAGCTAGAACGTTATAATGAGGAAATAATTTCTCTGTGGGAATAAAATATTCATGCTATGGCACACCTGCTTTTTTAACACAGAGACGTACAGCGAGAAAGAGGATTTGTCAGCTTTCTTCTTCCTCGCTACCCGCAGCTGACACCTTACAATAAATACGTGGTGGGTTCATGGCTCTGCTACAGCAAGAGCTGTGTCTTCATGCAAGAACAGGATTCCTAAATGCTGATGTTTGCTTAGGGAAAAGCAGGTCTGAACAGTCCACCGAGGGCTGCATCAATGAATGCGGGCTGACCTGTAATGTCTTTGTTACATGTGGCAGCTTTTTCTGAATTTGCAGCCCTTAGAACGACAGCTTCCCTTCCTCCCCCACCTTGGATGATTTTTTTGTAGATGTGTTTAAATCTGTGCTACTGGAGAGATAGAGTTTTCTTGAGGATTTCTCTTTAAACTGGTATGTTCTTCACATCTGTCATTCCCAGAGCAGATAATTATCAGGAAGAAGCAAAGGTTAAAAAGAACATTGCACGTTCCTAATTTTACTGGTGGGCAAAAGCCTGCGGGTCGTCGGTCGGTCTGGACTGCAGAACACGTCTTTCCGTTACCTTGGCAGTGACGCCGTGAGCGAAAAGGTTTTCTTCCTTCAGCTGGGAAGTTCTCCATAGCAACTCACTGCATAAGTGCTGTGATTTAGTAATTTTACATGAATTTGCCTTTCGGATTAATCTTTGACATCTTGAATTTGGTACGTTATGGGGAAAGATACACTGATACAGAGCGAATTAGTCTACTATTGCACTGACTGCAGTTGAGAAAATAGACTCCTGCCTTCAAGAGGCCAGAAGAGGAATATTCTGGGAAGTAATTTGAACTGATATTGTTGGGAGGGTAATATTGCTTGACATATCTGTTATGACAGCTGAAGATATGCTGAAGCACAAAATAGAAAAGGAAACGACAGTTGTTAGGCCAACGACAAGATGAAACTGTACTACTTATGACAGCTGTTGGCAGCACGGTATCACTGTCCTCGAGCTTTCTACTGATCTGGAGTATTAGAAACTTCAAGATCATGTTCGTTGTGTGTTTCTAGAGATCTTGTTAGGGATAATGCTGTCTGACAGCAGCCAACTGTAATTGGCAATGGGGATTCTTCAAACACAAACAAACATACAAAACGTCAACATTTTCTTGCTGATATTTTCATAGGGTGGTTGGTCATTGCTTTGGTACTGCAACCATTTGCATCCCAAAAAGTTATAGGACTTTCTTGCTTCTAGTCCATCAAAGCGAAAAAAATGTATGAAGACATGCAAACAAAAATCAGCTGAGCGAGACGTGGGTGGACGTTTTGGGAAGCAGGGGAAGCTTTGCCTTCAGTTTGTTGAGGTGTCGAGTCACAAGCCGAGCTGATGTGTTGCATTATCAATGCAGCTTTAGAAAAGCTTTTGAATAAACAGTATCTTTATAGATACCAGCAAACTGTCCAGTGATGTTCCTCTGTCCTCCCCCCTTTCAGACGCTCTCCTGGCTATTTTTCTGCCACCTTGGCTTTCCAGGTATTTTTGCTGAGGTTCTGCTACCTTTCCAGCTTTTAACCATTAGGAAGCCGAGACAAGCCAAATGGTCTCTGGTCAGGTCTTGTTAAAGTTTAAAATGCCTTTTTGGCAGCACTCTCTGTCTCTTGGCAGATTTGGGTCTGTGTAGCTGCTGTTACTTTCCTGTTTCAGTGACACTATACTTTGAGCCTCTCATCCATCAGAAAGGATAAGAAAAATTTCCTCTTAGAAGAGCAGATATCTGGAATTCCAGTGCTGTGATTTTTTTTTTCTTCTTTCATAAGCTGCAATTACTGTCTTGCATTGAGTTCAAAACTCAGCTTCATTTGTTTGCTGCCTGATTTTAATTGAAGGACCCAGTCTCTTTTGCTTTCTATTTTTTATTGTTGTATCTCTTTCAGCCAATATGAATCACCATAGCTCAGTAAGAGATGATGATGTTCTCCTGATTTGCACTAATATTTATGAAATACTGCTTCCCACACACTTTCTAGGTGTGTCCAAACTATGCTTATGAAACCAAGTATGTGCATTCATCAGTTGATGTACTCTTTAAGAGTGAAGATTTCTATCAGATCAAGGTAAAGAAATGAACTTCTGCACCGAGGACCATCTTCCAAGGAAAATTTCCTCATAGCTCTTGATGCTGAAAAACACAGTATGTTGGGCTGCAGACCAAAGCTCATCTCTCTTGGCGTATGGGGAAACAGCACGTCTCAGAAGGTCCTATGAATTGCAAGGCATTGCACTTTCTAAAGCACAGCTGGAGTATTGGTCCTCTTCGGAGCACAACAAATTGGAACAGACCAAGAAAAAATCCAGGACCAAGCAGATTGGCCTTAAAGGGTAGAATCATACAATCAATCATAGAATCATAGAATGGTTTAGGTTGGAAAGGACCTTGAAGATCATCGAGTTCCAACCCCCCTGCCATAGGCAGGGACACCTCCCACCAGACCAGGCTGCCCAAGGCCACGTCCAGCCTGGCCTTGAACACCTCCTGGGATGGGGCCTCAACACCCTCTCTGGGCAACCTGTTCCAGTGCCTCACCACCCTCAAAGTGAAAAACTTCTTCCTAATGCTCAATCTAAACCTGCCCTCTTCCAGTTTGAAGCCATTCCCCTAGTCCTATCACTCCATGCCCCAGTAAAAAGTCCTTCCCCAGCTCTCCTGTAGGCCCCCTTTAGGTACTGGAAGGCCGCATTAAGATCTCCCCGGAGCCTTCAATGAAGTAGAGGTATTTCATTAATGGCATCTAAAAATGTTAGGGTCATGGTAACAGTAGTTGTCATATAAACTTCTACAGAAATCTAAAAGCTCTGGCAGGGTACATGTGGCTTATTACTGAAACGAAGGGCTTGACTCTTATGTGGAAAATTAGGCCAAAATGTGAATGCAGTGAAGGTGCAGTGAAAATTAAATTAAGATAAAACAACCACTTCCCATAAAAAAATAGTCAAGAGGTGGAGGAGAAAAGCATTCAAAGCAGTAGTAGGATGTCCTAAAGCATTACTGACAACTGGGAAATGCCTATAAATATTAAGGAAAAATTCTACATACTTCTTTGGTGGTTGTTGCTTTGATTTTCTGGGCGTTTGTCTTTATTTCTGTTTTTATTTTGTTCTTTTTATTGCATTAGTTAGCTGTCTGAGATGCCGGACTAACATCCCTGGGACTGATGAGCTTTGCATGCAGAACGTGTAAGCCGGTTTTACTGTGCTCTTCTATACTCTGCCCACTTCGTCTACCCCAGTCTTGCTCTGTCTCCTGTCTCCTAATAGCGAGATAATAGTTGGGAATCTATAGAGTATCTCCCTCCTGCTCAGACCGATAACAGAAGCGACAGTTGGCAGAACTGAGGGGGGAAAGGGGAACGTGGCTAGATGGGCTGTATTGTACTATGATATCACTGTCTAATCTGAGACCAGCTCATTTTTCGCAATCTACAGATCAGCCATCAGTTGCTAAAAACCTTTCCATTATTTTGGACAAGGATCTAATTAAAACCAGAAGTCTGGAGGGGAAAGGCTCGGTATCCTATTACGTGTTTCCCAAACTGTTGAATTCCCTGCTATTTTGTTAGTAGCTCTGATTGTGTCTTCTGTTCCCTCACCTAACTGAGCTGGGTGAAAGCTTTTTTGTTCAGTATTATCTAGATCTCCCTGACAACCTGGCGTCTCTGCTGTGACGGCTGCGTTCTCTCCAACCTTTGTGGACAACGCCGCTGTAGGCTTGTCCGGCTTTGGGTAGCAGACAGACACAGGAGTAGTAGGACGTCTCCATGCACCTTCAGTGGGTGCTGCATTGTTTGGGCAGCTGGCATGGTACTGATAAAATTTCGCGTCCCGCTTTTTGCTATGGAAGCGTTGTGGCTAATTCCTACGGTGCAGCACAGTGTAACACCTCTCATCAAATAAAACGGCCTCATGATTTCTCTGTCAGGATTGACCTGAGGGCAGAGCCCAGCTTAGATAAAAAAAAAAGTCACGCTTTATTTTAGGTAGGACGATCAACAATAAAATATTATATGTATTATTTTGGACATAAAAAAAAATAAAGACTAAAAATTCAGCAATTTGCAAGAAAGCAAACCGACTTTTTTTGTGTTTGCAATGCAGTGGACAATTATACCTTGATTACCTCGAGCCTCTTGTAGTATCTCGACAGTTCTCCTTTGAAGAACTCTTTTGGAGGGGCTTACTCTAGGGGTTTTGTCATTTTAGCTCTCTGTCATTAAAAGCAATCTCTTGCCTTTTCCGATACTATCCAACACTACTGAAACATGGAGGAATATGTCCTGGCTTGAGTGTAACTCAAATAAAATAAAGATAATTCTGAGTGGTTTGGAAATAACCAGGAGATAAAGCAAAAAAAAGTCCTACCCTTTCATGTAATGAATTAACCTTTCTTTTGATAGTCCAGATGTGAAGGTTGAAAATTTTTCCTTTTGGATATTGACTGGCATTAACGTACGTCTCCACATTCTCCGGGTTTCGGTTTCTCCAGTTTGCAATGTGCCGTTGTGGGCAGAGGTTTTTGTACTGCCAGCACAGCCCGGTCCAAGGCACTGCCTTCTCCTCCTGTTGTCAACAGGAAGCAAATTTAAGGGACAGAATAATATGGTCTCGTCTTTTCCATGTCACGGTCTGGTCTTAAGCCTGTTGGCAGAACTTTTACCCTTACGAATTCCTTGGTGCTGAGTGCTGTTTCTTTGGCTGATATGCGTAGGCAGGGGAATATTTCTACATCACTGCCCAAACTTTCTAAAACATACTTAAATAATTTACATAAAATCCAAATCTGCATGTGAAATATTCTCATGAGTCAAGGGTTTATTCACTGTGAATTCACTCTGTGAGTGGGAGGAAACCTAAACTGTCTCGGATAAAATGGCCTTTATAAAATATAGATCTATTTCCCAATATTTATGTCAGATGCTACTCATTATATTTTTTCCTCTTTCTTACCTCAGTCTGAAGCTACCTCACCAACCTCTTGCTAGCACTGCTTCACTTGGGCGTTAATACTAAATCATTAGAGTTTCTTCTGTGCCTGTGCCATTAAATAGTCTCTCTGATTTACCAGAATGTGGATTATAATAGAGGCATTAAAAAGGCATGTATCTGTAATTGCTTTTTAATGCCATTGCTATTTATGGGTAATTTCGGTTTCAAAGTACCTTGGAAAGTCATGTAAAAACATAAAGCATTTGATGATAAAGGTGTGCCAAGGAAAATTCATCATACATGATGTTATTTAATTGAAGTACTGTTAAGGATCCTAGAATGAAGCAGGTTTCTAGGTGCAGTGTAATATACTTATGAAAGTCAAACTCAGCGTTGTACTAATTATTGAAAATTCGTAAACAGTAAAAAAAAAATTCATATGTAAGTTTTATGAGCATTATTAACAATTATCATAGCATCTCCAGGTATGACAGACATAGCCTGATCCATAAATAGTAGAAAAAAATATTTAAACTGATGTTCAGGCGGTGCTGTGTGGAAATGCATGTCCTACATTTATACAGTAAACCAGATTTTGTGTGGGAATGACGTAGTTCCCAAAGCAGAGGAAGCTGAGTTAGCTCAGAAGTCTCCTAATGCATTTTTACATCACTAAACAACTTTCAATGTATCACTTAAATCGTAGCTCAGGAAGGATGGCTCTCCAGAATCCTTTTGAACAGTTTCTCAAAAGATTTGTTTCTTCATTCTGGGCATCTTCTAAGCCAGTAACACCTACACAAAATAGAGCAATATGCTGCCAAGGTTTCTCCACTTATGCCTGCAGTAGTAGTGTACGTATGCTATATTTAAGCACGAATAATTCTGTGTGGTGTAAGATGATGGGGCATCAGGTCCATGTATTTCATATAGGTAACAGATAAATATAAGTATGACAAACATTTTCTAAAGGGATTTTGTGTGTCCAACTTGACCAAGTGCCTTAGAGAACATAGATTGATTTTCAGAGGATGGCTACCCAGGTGTCTGAAGGTGTGTATCTGAAGTAACCATCCACTTTTAAGAGTATTTTATGTGTGTGCAAATGTGTGTAGTGCTCCAAAGTATATGTGTGTGTGTGTGTGTATGCACATATCATTTCTGCATGTTTGACTCACATCTGTATATATGAATAGTTTATATATAATCCTGCGGAACTTTATTTTCTGGCAGATGAGTCTACATTAATTCCTAAAAGCCTGAGCAACAACAGAATTGCTTTGCGGTGTTAAGGGGGGGAAACACTACAATAAAAATGAAGCATACTTTTAATTATCTGTAGTCATTCGGATGAAATCTATAATGAGCGTGATAAATGCTGGTGCTCTAGGCATCAATTTTTCAACTGACAGTAGAACCAAATATATCTGGAAAGGCATTGTTAGCTTAGACTACACAATATTTTTGAGGTCTTGGTTAGTAGGAATAATTAAAATGACTTATGTAAGATAAGTGTCATATCTCTGTCAGCAACTAAATGTTAAATGTTATTATAAACTAATTACTTCCTTGATTTGAAAAGAAAATTATAATTTTGTGTCTTAACTGCTAGAAGACAGTGTCTGCTGCTTCTCTTGCACAAGCTCTTCAGTGACTTCCGTGCAACGAGATGCCCTCGAAGTGAGTGAGAAGCAAGTTTGGCCCCCTGGGCCAGCAAAAAAAAAAAGTACTGTAGCAAGAAGTCAGAATCTCTTTCTGACATTAATCACTTCCTAAATAAGTAAAAGCAGAAGCAGCTGATGCCGTGGGGTTTTCCCTTGTGTTTCTGACCGCAGGCTTGCTGCTGGAGTGGGGATCCTCGTGCCCCAGCCCCACCGCCTGCCCTTCCTTCCCACGTCTGTCTGGTGCAGCTCGGCCGTGCTCATAGTCCGCCGCGAGCCAGCTCACCTAGCTAAAGCCACAGATGTTGATCTGATGTTTTACTGCAGCCCTTTGCTGTTGAATTAATGTGTTTAATCAGTTCATAAAGGGTTCTGACACATGGAACAGTCTAGGAATTAGATACAGTGGAAGAGTGCAGCAGAGAGGTGTGAAAAAACAAAGAAAAAAGGTAAAAACCTAGTTTACCTTTGTCCCAGTGTCCCGACTTTGCTGGCCATTCATCCTTTCTGGCCTGAAAAACATGAAGATGGAGCCTGACCTGACAAACAGGGATGGTGATCTGTGTTATCTCCATCAGAGATCCCACTGAAGCCACATCTTGTGGATTTGGTTGCCTGGTGCCCTGGCAACTGCCAGCCTCACGCACCGTGAGCTGGTGGCCCCGGATTTGAAGTTTGTTTCAGAAAAGCACCAATGTGGTTGTGTTGCTTCTCTGTGTCTTGCTCGCTAAGAAAAATGTATCGCCTGTTTAACAGTGTAGTAATAAACATAGGCCTGTAAGAGGTGATGAAAGGAGAGCTATGGAATAATAGCGTGGAGGAAAGATGATGAAGAATGGCTAAGGTAAAATGCAGGGATTGTAGGAAAGTGATTAATGGGTAACTAAGCAGCAAGGAAGGAGGAATATTTCAACCTCCATCCTTTGATGACCTCACCCGATAAACTCACTCAGCCATACTTTTGCAAACACCCAAATCACCTCGTCCCAATTTCAAGTCATAAGTTGAAGCAGACTTAGTTGGAAATGAGCCATCATCATCTGAGAGTATAGCCTAATGTTGCCTAAAAAATCACTCCAGGCTTTCCCAAGTCACCTGAAGCGCCGTGTGCCAACAGCTGATGCGGTGTTTGGGATGCGCTCCCCCACTGCAGAGATTGGGGCGGTCGGTACGGGGCAGGAGCAGCCCGCTGTCTTCAAGCCTGAACGGTGGAGGATGTGCTCATTTCAGAAGTGGTTTAGAAAATGTGAAGTTACACCTTCGTGCAAGAAATGATGCTGCTAGCAATGCCAGAGAGTGATTGTATCTTTATTGGATCAGAGGAATGTTAACAGGAGTCCGGGATCTCATGCAGCTTTGCTTGCTGCGGTAAGAATCACCCTTACACACTTGAAAACCACATGAACATTCATGGTCAGCCTCCAAATGAAAACTTACAGGTTGCTGAGACAGTGAGTATCTTACTGGTTGTTTTCCTGTCCCACTAGAATGGTGCTGGGCCCCAAAATCAAAGCCTTATCCATCGACTTCCACAGGAGCAGACTTCAGAGCACACCACGCTGTAATTGCTGCCATTAGCCTTAACGCGTTGCCTGAAATCTGCAGCTGCAGTCTTGTTGTGTTACCAAATTAATTGATCTTCATGGAAGTCACTGCTTTAATTGGGAAGGAAAAGTGTCAGGGGACAGCGAGAACACCCTTGTGAGTTCTTGTTTAATCTCAGAGTCTCCACTCCACATTTGTCCCTGGCTCATAAAGGATTTGGAGGCAGAGCAGGAGCAGCATTTCGGGGAAAGGTAGCACGCTTGCCCTCTTCACGAGTTATTTCCCTAGCATTGGCCGCTGTTGGAGACAGCATATAGGACTAGGTGGACCTTTCATCTGCCAACCTGCAGCCGATCCTATGGCTTTTGCACCTACTTGGTTTCAAATGAGCATGCGTAGCAGATTTGTAGGCTTGAGACCTAAACACAGGTTTTGCACAAAAATTTCCCTACACAGCACTGCTCTCCCCATCTCGAATTTTAAAAGGTTAGTGAGAGACAGTGAGGCGTAGGGCAAAATGGAGGTGTATCTGTAAAAGTCAATGGTGTTCTGCAAGCGAAATATGAGTACAGCCTACTTCAAGCAAATGGCTTGGTCTTGTGGCAAGGAAAAAATTATGGGTTTAGTAAAACAAAAGTACTATTTTATGTTTCAACAAAATGGCAGAAGTGGTAAGACAACTTCATTTAAATTAAAAATGCAAATGCAAACCTGCAGGCACACACTCAAAAGCAAGAATAAGATATGGAGAGGATGTGACTGTTGGTCAGAGTCTCAGAACAAACCCAGGCTCAGGGACTTTTCATTGATGTAAGAGCCTGGCTTTCTAAAAGTGTTGTAGATGCCTGCATATAACCTTTTGTAATCCCACAGCACTATTTACATTTTGTTAGTTATATTTTAATAAGTTCTGATTTTTCATTGGAATTGCTTAAATTTCTATGTTTATAAATTTTCCATGTCAGGACTAGTTTTCTTGGCTGTTTTAAATATAATTCTGTTCTTGTCTGGAAATGTTCAGATGAAAGTAGAGTTAGACAATTTGCCCAATGACATCTGTTCAGCAGCATAATTTTACTCAGCTACAAATGACATATTTAATTGAATGAAACATTTCAAATAGACTTTGACAGTTTTCCAGCCCAGTATCTCCGAACTTACTATTGAGTGAAAATATGCCATCCTAGACGTGTTACAGGGACTATAAAGAATTTGTTTTATGAAAGGCAGTACTGTGATGTTAGCAGAGAATGCATTAAAATATTATGTCTGCCACTTGTGATGTATGTACTTCTTAGCTCCTGAAACATCTCAATGTTTTCTAGTGAATCTTTTGAGCCACAATTTTACGGTACTGTCTGTGTTGTACCTCTAATGCTGTGTTCTGCCTGCAAGATCAGAATGTTAAAAAAAAATCCCCCAGATTATCTTGTACAAATTTTAGTGGAAGCATAATAGGAAGTATGCATTTCATAAGAAACCACAGTATTGTCATCTGAGGAACAGATCCATGGAAGGGGAGCCAGAAGTTTCAGAGCCGTGTTAGTCTTTCGTCTCGCCAAAGCCAATTCAGAACACTGAACTGCGTAAATTTGTCCGGGTTCGGCCTGCAGCGTAGCAGTGCACATTACTTTTGATCTTTGCCATAGATACTTCAGAGGTGTAGTAGTTCGGTGGTTATTTCCAGCATAATGCTTTACTTCTGGCCCGTTGCTTCAGGCTTTCACAGCCACTTCCAATATTCTGAGGTAAAGCTACTTAATATAGCAGTAAAGTATCAGTCAGCCTACATAGTTTGCCTAAGTGCACAGAATTGTATTTTTCCATCAAAAATCAGTTACCCAATAAGCGCTGTCATCTCCCCATAGCTGACAACAATTTGTGGCTGGTGTTGTTCTGGAGCCTTTACCGAAGGTGTTTGCTTTTCATGGCACGCTGCCCAGCTGAGCCGATGACATGATTTCTATTATCCCACTGCACAGGGAAGCTCAAGGGGGTAATATAAAATACTCCTCACAAGGAGCTCTCCTAGGACAATTCTGTGAGGAAGATGCTGAAAACTGCCAAATGCTGCTCTGGTATATTGGAGGTGGTCGGTGAAGAACAAAGTCAGAACATCTTTGAGGTTAACATGGGTAGGATGCTGGGAAACCACGTTGGCTTTCAGTATGTGTGAGATGAGTGATTTTAGTCAAAGCTCACAGAAGTGATGCCATTCCCTCTTCTGCTGGAGAGGTTTTGTTATGTCTCCAAGCTCTCTTGCCAAGACAGAGCGAATCTTGCTGGTATTCCTCTCGTTCCCCCATGCATGCCATGTGGGTTGCTTCTTCCCTTAATGACCATCTGAGGTGCAGGATACCTAAAGCTGTCCCATTATGACTACCCTGAGGGTTTTGGCCAAGCTTAAGCCATTTTAGGGAGAGAACTTGTTTTTACCCATCTGCTTGGTTGGAAAATGTCGTTTATCTTCTTCCAAGGGAGAACACGCTTTCACCGCAACGCTGGTTAGCAGTAGTCTCTTCATTAACGTTTTGGAATTAGAATGAAAAAATAAATGCCATAGTTTTGGCAAGTAAATGTTTGCCATAAACATTAGAATGAGTGATGGAAGCAGCGTGTGCAGCTGAGAGCCTGGAGCAGCATGGCAGGCCACCGATGTGCTTAATTTCATGTCGATCCTTTTGTATTGAAGTTTGGGGAGGTGAGGTTTATGGTTTATTTTCCAAGCAGTCAGGAAATAAGAGTTCTCTCAATCATTCAGTGATTGCCAGCTAGGGAGGTAGTTTTCTGTCGTAGTTGTTCAGATTTGTTTGCTTAGACTGTTCGGCAACCTTTCGTAGTGAGTAGCGCTGAAGACAGGGGTGCTTGTAGGCTTTAAAAGCTGTGCTTGTCCCTCTCGTCTCCCTGTCCCCAACGCACCAGAGAGCGGCTGTCGATGAGAGTACCTGTGTTTCAACGCACTCTCCAGGGACACCTCAGAGCATGGCTCTTGCTTTTGACGTTGCAGCACGTGTTCATGAAAATTTGCTCTTTTTGTGCCAGATACTCGTGCGAGGGGAGGGGTGTGGTGAGAGGATGATCTCCAGTAGACTCAGGATTATATGAATTTCCACATCAAATGGACTGGGTAGAAGTACAGAGACACATTTTTCAAATGTAGCGTTTGATCAGCACAAATTGTCTATCTACAGACCATGTGAAATAGGCCAGAGGCTACTACCATCGAGTTAATATTGAAACTTTGGACGCTTGGTTGATTTCCTAGCTATTATAGTTTTATTTTGCTCCCCTCTTTTCCTCAGAATTGTTGTGCTAATTAAGCTCTGCGAATTTCAATCTCTCAGGTTCTTCAATTATGACACTGCAGTCCCTCTATGGCAGCACACTGGAGTGTAGCAGATAGGATATTATGAAGTGGAGACATTCAATGGGAAAATGTCCAAAAGCATTTCAAATCACTTAAGATAATTAAACAAGGGGAAAAAATGTGGCGTGTTTAAAGAATATGTGGTGGTTTTGCGAATAAGATGATGTTAGGCGCCTATGCATGGGAAAGTCATTACCCATGCTTCACTCATTCGTTATATTGTAATGAGAAAGAAGAACTGAAAAACGCCTCCGTGAATATCACCTTTGTGAGTATCAGGAGGTCCTTGCGCTGAGACCACCACTTCAGAAGCAGCAGGCTTTACAGACTTGTTTATTCCTATGGATATATCTGTGAAGAAATACAGCAGTTGAAGAAATAACAACTAATTCCAGTATAAAGGTCAAAATGACCTGAATTGAGATGCTTAAGAATTAATGGAGTACGCTGGTGTCAGTAGGCAGAGGCTTAGAGATGACATTTTTTATTACTGCCTATGCGCCACCCTGTTTCGCTCTTCTCACCTCCCCCATTGGTAGGCAAGGTTTAAAATGCACAGCCAGAGGGCTTTTAATAAGAATTTGTGTAACAGAGTGAGGCAGTACTTGGATGGGGGAGAAAACAGGCACTTTGGCATTCGGAAGGAGGAGAAAGAGTAACAAGTACAAGTAAAGGTCGGATGTCTATCTGAGCTGCAGGCAGTGTATCTGAGGAGAAGGGAAACACCACGGTCAGGTTTGAGGCAGCCTTGCGCTACCAGTGGCTCGTTATGATCAATGATCCCACGGAGTAGGTAGAGCAGCTGATTGTCATCATTTAAGAAGTCATAGGAATATTTAATGTTCTTCCTAAAATACCAGTTCTTAAAGTAGTGTAACTATACCGAGATGTTAATCAAAACCAAAGGTAAGCAGGAAAGCAAACTCAAGAGCATGAAAAGTGTATGTTCCTCTCCAAAGGCTGACAGGTTGAGGGTAGATTTAGATTAGATATTAGGAAGAAATTCTTTCTTGTGAGGGTGATGAGCCCCTGGCGCAGGTTGCCCCGAGAAGCTGTGGCTGCCCCATCCCTGGAGGTGTTCAAGGCCAGGTTGGACGGGGCTTGGAGCAACCTGGGCTGGTGGGAGGTGTCCCTGCCCAGGGCAGGGAGGTTGGAACTAGATGGTCTTTAAGGTCCCATCCAACTCTAATCATGCTACAATTCTGTCATCATTAAAAGCAATCCTGTGAAACCTCCTAACCAAGGGTGCATGTGATGTTGGAGCCCAGAGCAGAGACGCCCATGTCAGACCATATTTGAAACAAGATTTAAGGTGACAATTAGGGGCTGCATTTCCAAACCTTTCGACAGGATGAGGAGCTGCAGAAACAAAAATCAGATCATACATCTCAGCCCTGTCAGTCTTGCAGTGTAAATGCAGAGCACCCAAGATTCATTCCTAGACGTGTCAGACCTCAGAATCAAATAGGTGACAAAGCTCCAGCTTAGATTTGAGGCTGCTTTATACCTCCATGAGATTCAAAAGAAAACACAGAGCTGCTTTTAGAAATTGCTTATAGTGTTTCTATGTCAGGCATGGGATTTTAGCTAAGTGCCCAGTTCCTGCTTCACATTACCCCATTTCAAAGTCCTGGTTAACGCCTGATGGCAGTCGACAGAACTCGCCGTGTCCCCGGGAGTGCTGGATGGGTTTGGCCCATCAGCCACAGAGCACCTGTGTGAGAGAAGCAGCCCAGGTCCCTGCTCGTTTGCTAGCAGGAACAATCAGACAGTGCTGGCAGAAGCAGGGATTCGTAAATGTAAAAACTTAGATCTCTTCTGCTGATTCCCTGCTGAAGCAAAGGTCAAGTTTTATGCTCCATGTCATGCCAGAGCACAGCGTAGGCCTTCTGAGATGTGTAACACACCACCCAGGATGCTGAAGAAACATGTACCAGACCATCCAGACGTCATATTGTTTGGCTTTAAAGCAGTGCTGTTGAATCTCGGTTGCCGGGTGTCACTTCAGTCTCACAGAGCAGCTTGGAGAGACTTGTACATCCATTTCGATGGATAACAATGTTGGTGTCTTCCCCTTTATATCTGTGTTGCAGGGAGATGACCTGGAAGAGGGAGGGCAACCACAGAAGTTTTGTCCTAAAAGACAGATCGAAAAACAAGCCTGTGTGCTGTTAGAAAGAGATTTACTCCTCAGCCTTTTGTCTACCGTATCACCAAGAGAATCCCTGGTGTCTGCTCCTGCTGTGATGATGCTTAGATTTTTCCTGAGTAGCACCAGCACAAGAAGTACACAGCTCTTGTCATTTTTTATAGCCTGATATGCCATACTTGGCACGCGGATGGTTAAGGGAGAATTTGATAATAATCTGCACCTATCTGAATGATATATGTACCAAGAAGGAAAAGCAATTGTTTCAGCTAGTGAAAGAAGTGCAACGAGGAAAAACTAGAAAAGGCTGAATATCAGGAAATGCATCATGACAGTAACATCTGTCGGAATGCAAAGCAATCTCCCTCTGAAAGTGGGGGATCAGCATTGCTTCTGACATTTGCAGCTCGATGAGACAGAACCTAATTTGATCTACAGCGTGCTTGGCTTCCAGGGAGGCCATCTGTATGATCCACTAGATTTTTTCCGTCTCTAAGTTCTGCGACTCTGTCTTTCTGACTCTCCCTGGGTGATGAAATACCATTATAACCTTTTGAGATAATATATTGGTGCCTGGAGAGCAGAGAGTGATTTTCTCATTTGCAAGTGAGAGACAGTGTGTTAAATTACCGTTCCTGTCATTAAATGGATTGAGCAAAAAATTTAAATGTTTAAAACAGGACATTTTCCCCCTCCCCAAACAAACCGCCTAAGACTTCACTCACATTGCGGGGGGCCGGGAAGGTGAGGGTTAGAAGTTTAAATAACATTCATCATGTACCCTGAGGCTTAGGTTAGTGGAAGCTGCTTGACACCTGAAAATACTTCAGCAAATCTGACAGGTAAGCTTTCTGCTGATTTACAGAGGATGAGGAAGCCTGTGCTGTGTCTGTCATAGATCAGGAGGGATAAAACTTGTCCTTCTGGGCCATCAAAGCTTCCACTTGTTAATTTGGCCCTGGGAAACGTGAAGAATTCCACGGTGCCGACAAACACAGGGCCTAAGTACGTAAGTAATTTAACTCAAGAATTGCACTTTTGCATCTTCAGAGAATAAATGAGAAAGTTGTGGTGTTGCTTCAACTGATGTTTTTTAATCGTATCCAGCAGTTGATGCAGTTCTCGATAGCATTTGTTTCTTCTTCGTGCAGTGCAAAAAATTGATAATCATCTGGTCCTGCTGAGCGCTGTAGCTGACAACATTTGAAACTCCAGACATGGTGATGAATTGCACTATGATATATTAATGTTATTTTGATCCCTGCTCTCTCAGAATTACATTGATCCAATTAGGTTAAGTAGCTTGCCATGTAAATTAATTTACTTTCCTCTATTAATCTTCTTAACTGTGGGTCAAAAACAGAAATGTAAATCAATCTATTACATTGCATATCTTTGGGCAGCAGGGGGAGGGGGGGTAATTAAATTACCTAATAGATACATATGTTGAATTCATTGTTTGGTATGCTAAACTTTATTGCCATAATTGGAAAGGGAAGTGGTGCACACTCAGTTGTGGAATTTGAGTGCTTGTTACACTTAGTTTTCATAACCTTTTGAGAAATGCCTTTACATGACTCGCTGTCCCCGGATACTGATGCTGAGTGCTTATTCGGCTATGCAGCTTTTAAGATATTAGACGTTTTGAAAGTGGGGATAACAGCTTCTTTCTCTGCCAGAAATTGTTGGACTCCCTGGCGACATGTCTTGTAGAGGTCCCCAGCCTCTACAGTGTGGAGAAAACCTTTGCTCCATCTTGCTCTCGACCTAGCACTAGTGCTGTACGTGGCAGGAAAACAGATGTCTCAGCAGTGATGTCTTAGTTACCGAACTGAAGGAGCGTCAATGCAGACTCCTGAAAAACTTTCTCGTTTTCTTAAAAAGGACCTTCAGAGGTACATGAAATTTCCAGGATTTGAAATCCTACTCTGGCTTCTACACTAGAGCATACTTTTTATTTTATTAGGTTAGTCCAATGGTGGGACTCCATCATCTCGGTGCTCTTGCCATTCTTTTACTACTCACACTGGGAATTCTTATGTTCAGCTGATATTTTCATCAGGGTAGATAGCAAACTTTCATCCTGGTGGAACATGCCTGATGATAGGTAGATTGATGACAGCTAAACCAGGAATTTGTTTACCTGCTGTATTTCCTCACGTTAGTAAGTAGAACTATCCATGAAAGACTCAAATGAAAATGAAGCATTGATGTAAAGGAATGAGATCCAGTGGTTGGAAACTGAACATTGACACAGTCAAGCGAGATACAAAGTGCAGTGTTTTACATTGAGCTTAATTAACTGTTAAAAACTTACCAGGCTTGTGATAGCTTCTTCATCATGAGAGATCTAGACAAGTGCTCTATACAATAAGAAAATGGATCTGGTTCCATCACGGTCATTGTACCAGAAGATTAATTCAAGTCAAATGACCTATGTAATATGGCAGGTCAGATTGCTGATCACAGCGCTCCCTTCTGGTATTAAAATCTATGAATCTCTGAAATATTTTCTAAATCTGTGCCTGAGGGTAGAATGAACAGAAGCAGAAAGGTCGCCTTTGTCATCACTGCTGTCAAACACTTTGGAAATAGCAGAGCAAAAAGTCAGTCTGTTGCTCAACCACTTTGCCCTTATGCTACATCTGTTGCCCTACCAATGCCTGTGTTTTGTCCCATTAAATAAAAACCACTCTGGTATCCTACATGAAATCCCATTTCCAAAGAGTGCACAGCAGAACTCTGTTGGCTCCAACAGTGATGCATCTTACCTTTTGCCTTTACAAAGGTAAGGAATGCCCACTAAGTGCACAACTTAGCAGTGTTGTTATATAAATAATAATGACAATTAAGAAAGCAGCTGCTCTTTGTGATAATGAGACAGTAGGAAACATGGATACAGCACACTTTGTGTCAGGCAGGTCTCCCAGAGGCTGCTGGCACCAGGGGTGAGATAAATGTAGGTGTCAAGTGCCATCCGAGACACCACAGGGTGTTTGAGGTGTCCCTATGGAGTTGGTTGGTGAAAGGTATAGCCTATCTAAATCAACGCTAGATGCTTGGGTAGGCGACCAAATCCTGCTCAAGTTGTGGTGGTTGGCTGAGATCCAGAGCAGTTCCTGGACAACCCACCAAATGCTACAGTGTTTTAACATTCGGTGCCTATTAATATGCTAATATTTCCCACAAGCTGAAAAATGTAAAGTGAGAATCTGTACCTGAATACTCATTGTGTTGAGGCTTTGCTATCTTCGTCTTTTTACGATGCCATTCTCTTGTTTTTTTTCTTTTCTTCTTCTTTTTTTTTTTTGATCTTGTTTCATTCAGTGTATTTTTTTCTTCTTCCTTAAGATAGAGGCTTTTAAAGATGGGGTTTCTCTCTAATAAGTGCTTGTACAGTTCCTAGCACAACCAGGTCCTGATTGCGACTGAGCCATTGGATATTAATGTGATGCAAATAAATCAGTAACGCAAAGTAAATATTTGTTCATGTTCTAGTTTTAATGTTTATACAAACTGCAAGAAATATGTACGGAGACCATGTACGAGTTCACACTGGTGTATGTGCAAAAGTGCAACATTAACCAGCTTTAACTAAAAGGGCCTGGTTTGTTCAAATGAACAACCCAAGGGAGAAACGCTTCATTGTGAAACCCTATGCCAAAGATTTTTAGTCCGAACTCTCCAGTTTTCAGAAGGTGATGGTGGCATTTGTCTTTGGTTTCTTCTATATTGTGCTTTCCCATTTCACTAGAGTGTTTGTCAAAGCTCAAGCATGTTTGTATTGAGGTACATCGCTTAACACCTATGCCAGGAGTAAATGTGAATATGTAATTCTTCCTTCTGGCCTTGTTAGAAATGCTCTTTAGATAAGGAGTTGGAAAACAGATCAATAGCAAAACTCGTTTGTTTGTGTTTGTTTGTTTTTTTTTAATAAAAGGCAGATGCTGCTTTCCCTATTCCACAAGTTTACTACAAAAAGAAAAATTTTCATAGTTGTCACACACGTGCCCCTCTCTGGAGATCTCCAGAAAATGGTAATTGCAGGTCAAAACTTTTTATATCACTGCCAAAGGCAGGAGGGGAAGCGTGGTGAGCACAAGAACAAAATGTCTCATCACAGACATGGTCTTTCACCGTCTCTTGATACATCATTTCAAGTTGTTAGATTTCCATTCATGAATATCCTTTCCAGATGATCAGAATAAATCCAGTACTGCAACTTCTGCATTGTTCTTGTAGTGTTTTTCCTTGAGTGTCAGTGGAAGAAGTTTGTTTCATTTACTAATTGCTAAACTAGTCTTTGGGTGGTCACTGGCTGATGAACACAACACATTGTATAGTAAAATAACTAACACAGAGAAAACGCTTTCCTTTTCCACAAACCACCATTACTTAACAATACTCCAAACGTCTAGATTTCAGATTTATTGTAAAATATGTTGAAAATTACATGGAAGATTCAACACTGAGATGTGCTGGCATGCGGTCCTCATTTGGAAGAGAGTGCAGTCTGGAAACTTGTAGTCTTTTCACAATTAACGAAGGAAGTGTTCGTGTACTGCAGCTTCAGTATTTGGAGTTATATTCGTCCTTATTCCGCACACAGCCCCGGTAGTCATTGTATCATTAATGTATGGCTTTGATCGCTATCTCAAACAGAACCACTAAAGGACAAAGTCAAGGTGATGTGGCCTTAATATTACGTGTGCTCTATTTTTTTTTTCAGGGGCCTGTTAGCCAGCGGCTTCACAGAAACACATTATTTGAAAGACGGCACTGATGTGGTTCTCACACGCAATTACACGGTAAGGTTGGTGTTTCGTGGGTAGATGATGCGTCATCGTTAAAACCCAAAGTGCTCTCTGCCGGGATCTGAGCCGTGGGATGAAACAGCTAGATGTGTGATCTTTTTTTATTGTTGCCTTCAGTACCTTTTTGACTGCTGTGATCCTACACATGAATTTTTAGAGAGAGAGAGACTTTAAAGGCAAGCTGTTGGGTTTTAACCAGGTGACTTTTAAAATCTGTAAGATTTATTCAGCTTCTTGGAAATATACCCATTAAAGTTTTATAATAAATGCAGGCATTGTTGATCAGTTATGGAGGAAAGTCCTGGTTCAGTTAGGAAGAAAGCCCGAAATATCAGATTTCCATCATGCAGAAGCTCACATCAGAGCTTTTGGAGGCTTGGGCGTCATTCTGCATTGGGGGACTGTAAGAGTCGATCAGAAGACCGGTATTGTCTCAACATTGTCATCAGACAATTGTCATTGTCACCACGGCTGAGGTTTGGGAGAGGGGGTTGGCTGTTTAGTTTTACTTTTTAAACCAGACCATAAGACTGTTATGGATATACTTTATATATATATATGGATGGATGGATGGATGGATGTTTTTTATAAATAAAAAGCACTTTAAGGCAGTAATGTTTTTGTCCTCCGACACTATGAACACCTTAATTAGAAACAATGCAGCAAGCAATTTTAATTACAAAGTTTATCTTCTATCTGCCTAAGTCCTAGAAACTATTTGTTATGTTATGCAACTCATTTATTGATGTTGTCAGAAGAGGCAGCGTGCTTTGTGTTTCCATCCATAATGGACTTTGCTGGTATCAGTGAAAGGCATTATTTTCATGCGTGACATCTTACTTCTGAAAAAGCATCTTCATTAAAGCCCCAGACCTCCTGAGTAAAGAAATCATTTTTATAACTTTCAGTGTTTTCTTTTTTGCTGGATGCTCGTATCTTCTTCAAAACCAGCTTAGTAGCAGTAGTCATTTGTTTTAGAAAGGGGAAAGCTGTATGGACTCCTAAAGGAAGTAAAAGGAAAGAAATGAAGGATACAACCCTTTGACAGATTAACCTGCGTTAACATGAGTATGTGTACAGCTAATGACAACTAGGCTTTCCCTTACTAAAAAAATATCTGTTTTCATAATGGCAGTAAGTCATGATTAATACCGACAGTGCATATTGCTGCCTAAAATATTTTTTTGAGAGAACAGTGAATTATTTTTTTATTAAATGCTGCAATATGGTTTAAAAAAGATAAGGCTCTGTGATTTTATTTTTATATCTCTTCCTCACTGAGGCCATCAATATAGTCTGTAGTTGAAAGCAAAGCTAATTTCCCATTGAAAAGTTGCTTAGTCAAATTCTGCTTGGAGGTCAAACCAAGTCGGGTTTGTGGAGCTGTCACGTGGGGAGTTTCTCTGCCACACGAGTCAGCGCCCAGGTTATTTTTCTGGTTTAGAGCACTTGAAAGATTTGCAGTTTTCAAAAGCTGGTATTTATTAAATGATCTCGAGTAAGGGTAGAGTACTGTTTTAAGTATGACAAATCAGTCACGGTAATTATTTGTTTTTAGGAGGTCATCCATTTTATATACTAGTTTACAGGAGTAAAAAGATTTGATAGGAGAAAAAAAGAATCCTGCAGTTCAGTGGAGTTACTGAGCTAGAAATCAATTTTCTACCAGTCCAATTGCGGGCCATGGTCTGATAAGTTTACATTTTTCGTATTGAACTTCGGCATCATATAGCATGTGGATCTCAGAGAAGTTGTGAAATGGGGCACAACAAGGAGCTCAAAGTTAATAAAATGACAAGTTGTGTGTGGAGAGGGAAAGAAATCAGGACCTTTGCCATAATTCACTCTTTGATAAAGACGGCTAGACTGCAGCAGCAGCCTGTGCGGGACGAGATATCAGCTTGCCATCCCCGTTTCACTGAGGACTGTGCTTAACGCTGGTGATGCTAAACCCCAAAGACTGCCTTCTTAAGAGCTCTGAACTGCACCTCTGCCTTATACTCACTTTAAGTGACAAGAATAAACCTACTTTGCAGTAGTTTTTAGGCTGTTTCAGGGTCACTGTATGAGAGTCAGTGCTAAAGGTGGGGGGTGTTTTTTTTTCTTCTGTGTTATCAACTGGACGCTGCCAACTGCTAATGTTAAAGTGAAATAGTACGCTCACGCTGAAAACTTTGGCGTCCATCGCAATTGCGACTGAAGCAATCATCCCCAAAAAATTCAGTCTATGATTTCCTCCCTTTTATTGTGGCTTTGTCCTTGCTAATGTGTTACTGACTCTTTATGAGTTGTGATGATAAAAATACCCAAGAGTAAAATACTGTTACCCTGTTTGTGTCATTCCTTTCACTGAGAAAAGCTATTGAGATTTGTATTTAGAAAGTTAGATGTTGCTGTTCTGCGTTCAGTTGCTCGTGTTGGAAACACAAATGCTCTAAACAGATATTTTTCACGGTATAACCTTATTTGCAGAAAATTCATATCTGAATTATTCCATCTTGCCCAGCATTTTCATGGCTATTGCTTTCTTTAACAAAATCAAGGTGGTCTTTAGAAGTCTGCTCTGTGAGGCTTTGTAAGTGAAAACCATGCCCCAAAACTGAAAAGGTTAATTAATGCAGCTAGATGGATGTGAAGGAACCGAGTAATAAAAAGGCGCAGTGAGATGACTGTCAGGTGGAAGCATGAGTGATAACTTTCCTTTGCACTAATAAGATAGGAACCTTTTACAACAGTGTTTTCAGTTGCCAGGTGGCATTCAAAGGAGCCACGAGAAAAGAAATGCTGGACGTGGCGCAATCATTGCTTTCCAGCCAGTCACATAATTGGGAATGTAATATAACCTTTAGTCAACAATAAAATTAACCTTGATTCCAGACAGATATGTGTATGTGCTGAGAAAGTATCTCTGTTGCGGGTGCCTTTTGCAAGCAGTGGGTTATTAAGGAAATACAATAACCTAGCTGCAAAATGAAATTGGATTGTTGCCTCTCAAAATAGAAGACCCTCTTATTCTTGGTTGTTCTTAATAACATGCAGCCACTCGGTTGGGTAATTCAATAAAAGGTTTCCTTTCCAACCTGTTTCCCTTCCCCTTCGTTTGCTCTGTGATTTTTTTCAAACTATAGGGTTGGAATTGGCTTTTCTGATACTTCCCTTTACACATAGCTACCTCCTACAGACATACAAAGATGTACATGTCCTTAAATAAAAATGTGTCTATAGAAAGTAGTGAAATATGTCAGCTGATTTGTTCATCTGATTAATTTTATAAAATACTCAGTATTGCAGCTTTAAATAAAATAACACAGAAAACAGTGGTCAGTTATGCAATTTAAACACCATTGACCCTCTTTAAAAAAAAACACAGCACAAACCAAAACCAAACCCCACTCCCACACTTCGGGGTTTAAAAAACATCCAAGATTTCCATTTATGAACCATTTGCACTGTTAAGTACGGTGAATATTTAGTGGGGCAGGAAGGGTGCTCTCAGTGTGGTTCTGCGTGCTGTAGCCTGAAATCGATAATCGTTTTGAAATAGAGGGGATGGAAAACCATGAGAAAACTAGAGAGCAAAAAGTGTTTGTGACTATTGAAATGTTTTCTCTTTTTTACAATCAGGGTCACTGCTATTACCACGGCAATGTACGAGGGTACCCCGACTCCTCAGTCAGTCTCAGTACCTGCTCTGGACTCAGGTGAGCCAATATTTCAGTAATACTTGAGCTCCTTAAGAAACCCGTCCTGGTACTCGTTGAGTTTTGTCTTGCCTTTTACTGAACATATCAACAGCCGTTTTTCAAATGTTGGTACATTCTCTGTAGAAGTATTTTCCCTCTGGTTGCCCTCATGAGAAAAAAAGAAATAGATAATGCAATCTGGGGACTTTCCGTGATGTCCCTTCTCTCTTGCTGCCCATCCTTGTCTGTACCCTTTTGCAGCAGTGCGGTGTTTGGCACATTTGGGGGCTGGCAGTGCCTGGTGGCCCTCCAGTCCTCCTTGTCCTCAAAGCTGTTTCACCAGCGATGGCGGGACTGCTTTGCAGCTGCGAACTCATGTACCGTCCGGCAGCCTCGTCTTTAGCAGAGTGTGCTTTATAAACGTGGCTGTGGCGCTCAATAAATTGCGTCCGTGGCAGGTATGATGCTCAGCATTAGGATTTTAGCTACTTGTTAACAGAAGAATAGCAGATCCCCGTTGCTGAAAACCAAATCTCTTCTGAGTTTGAGAAAGGAACAGGCTGACAACATATTAAATACACAATGGACACAGTTCAGGAAACAATTATCTTCCTTACTTGGACAATCAGAGACTGGTATTTACTCACAGAGCTGTTCCAAATCACAGTAATTAACTGTAAATTGGCTCTAGTGTTCTCCCTGGAAAACCCGGTTTTCCTGTCAGATTTCCAGCTGTCTCAACCTTTTCTGGGTTTGTTTAATTTATCTACAAACAGCATGAGTAGCTGGAGTCTTTTTCCCTTGATTTTGCATTTTGTGCAACGGTGGTATTATCAAGGCTTTTATAGCGGAGCTCTGGGACAGACAGCAGCAGAGAGTTACCAGGACCCTTCTCCCCGTCTGAGGGACCCATTTGCTGTAGTGGATGGGATTCCTCTGGCTCATTTCCACACGGAGAGGGGGTTTTACGGGTCCTTCATAGTGTCTGGCATCTTCCACGAGTTTACTCTAATTAACCCCTTGCACGGACCATGGCAGTCTGCGTTCACCAGTCCTTCTCACGGTCTGTAAAAATACAACACAATGCTCTGGGTACTCTAAGCACTGCCCAGTTAAAGGGATTGCGTTGCTGCAAGGTCCACAGGGAAAATTTGCACTTGGTGAGGCAGGGTCTGCACCAATGTCTTGTTCCAGAGCTACCTAAGAAGTGAAGAACTTTCAAGAGAAATTACTTTTCTCCACATTAAATGCATTTTCTTTCTTCTCTAATGTGCTCTTTTTACAATTCTTGAGCTCACAGAGTCGTTTCTCAGGTTTAGGCAGTCAGGTATGCCAAGGCAACATATGCTGGCAGTGACATTTTTCTCTCATCTGGCACGATCGCAGATAAATCCCCAAAATGCAAGCTGACAGTAGTAGGCTCTTTCCCCACAGGAAAAGTGTAGCAGCATATTTTTCCGTACAAATTTTCATAAGTTTCCCTGCCAATGCGTGTTTTGCTCTAGCAAGAGAACAAGGAAGGACATATCCCAGTATCCATGCCCATTTTGCTGCTGCATTCACTGCTGAGGTTGGTTAAGAGAGTGTCCATGAGTGACACCGGTTTGTGATAAGGATGCTTGTTGACTTCACAAAACTTGTTTCACAGCCTGATAGCCAAGGGTAATAACTTCCAGTCATTACCTGTGCTTGATCTGAGCCAGCGATGTCTGTTTGGAAGGCTTCATACTGCACTGGCAGCTCCTTGAAGCATCCAGGCCCTCTCACTAAAACTCATTAGGCATAAAAGGCCAGGTGGTGTGAAATCCCATGTGGCTGCACGGAGGTCCTGAGAGCACTAAGCATCTTCCAGAATCAGGCCCACAGGTCACCATATACCTCCGACACCAAAACAGAATTGTGGCAACGCATCCCTTGAGAATTTGTGTGGAAAGATCTAGTTGAAGATGTCCCTGCTCATGGCAGGGGGGTTGGACGAGATGACCTTTAAAGGTCCCTTCCAACCCAAACTATCCTATGATTCTGTGATTTACTGCACGTGATCCAGTCTGAAATAATAGGAGGAGAAATAGGACAGTTCTAAACTACTTCATGGCTTACTTTGCTGGTGACTTTATTGGTATTACAGCTTGAAAGAATAGTTATGGGTAGGGTAGGACAGGACAGAACAGGATAGGACAGGACAGGACAGGATAGGATAGGATAGGATAGGATAGGATAGGATAGGATAGGATAGGATAGGATAGGATAGGATAGGATAGGCCAGGCCAAGACAGAATAGGCCAGGCCAAGACAGAATAGCCTAGGCTAGACTAGGATAGGAGGATAGGTTAGGATAGGTTAGGTTAGGATAGGATAGGATAGGATAGGATAGGATAGGATAGGATAGGATAGGATAGGATAGGATAGG
>VUYV01000063.1:697413-721532 GCA_008711295.1 Anarhynchus alexandrinus | reverse complement strand
AGGGGAGGGGAGGGGAGGGGGGAGGAGAGGAGAGGTAGGGGGGGATGGGGTGGGAGGGGATGGGATGGGATGGGATGGGATGGGATGGGATGGGATGATGTACTTGCCCACCAAATTGCTGGAGTAGGGACTCTTGTTCGCAGCATCATAAAGACTGCAAGCTGCAGGGGTAGAGACATAAGACACCGTGTGGCCGTGGAGCCCTGGGTGAGGACAGTCCCTCAGGTGGCCGTTTCGCTTGCAGCAGCCGGTGGAAGGAAAGACTGGTCTCGTTCTCAGCCTGTTCCTGGCTTTGTGACAGTTTCTAAGTGAATTGGACAAATCTCTCTGTCTCAATTTCTCCATCTGTGAAATTCATTTAATGATTCTTACCTACCTCACACAGCTGTGCATGGGACTAAAGTTTAAGTGCCTGAAAAACATCTAATGAAAGGAAGTGCAAGCTGTTAGCTCACTGAAATCTCAGAGCGCTAATATCCTCCCACTCCTACTAGACAGGCACCTTGGGCATTGTTCCAGGTGTGGATAGGTAGGGACCGTGTCTTTTCCCCCAGATTAGGAGAGTTCATTAAAAGACATGAAACTAGTCATAAAGAATAGGCTCCGCATTTTAGCATGTTCTGAAGCCCGAGCGCTCAGCGGTAGTCAAAGAAGCAAAAAGGATCATAGGAATTACTGAGACAGAAATAGAGGATAGAACAAAAACCCTCATTACCACTTTATAATCCATAGTGCACTCGCATCTTGAATTCTGCATGCGGTTCTTGCTTTCCCCTCCCCATCTCCATCTCAGAAAAGGAAGCATTATATCCAGAAAAGGTACAGAGAAGGGCAAAAATTATGATCAAAGGTGTGGAACAGCTTTTATCCAAGGAGAAAAAATAGACTAGGATTTGTCACTTTTGAAAGATGACGGAGGAAATGGGTGTGATGAAACGAGGTTGAATGTCTTGCTGAAGAGGGGACAATTACTGAATATTTTTCATAACCCCAAAATTAGGAGACATCAAATGAAACTTTAGAGCAAAGGAAAGTACTTTTTTGTTCATCACATAATGAAGCTGTGGAGCTCACTGACACAGGTGGGTGTCAATGTAAAAAGTATCAGTAGGTTCAAAAAAGATGAGACAGTCTGGGGAGGGGAGCTGGGGGAGCCTCTCCAGGGCTGTAAACCCAAAGATGTCCCTGACACTCACGCTGTCAGAGCTGGAGGTACCAACTGGGGTGTGCTTGCTATGTTCCTTATATCTTACCCCTAAGTATCTGTGTTGCACAGGGCCAGAGACAAGGTGCTGAGCTGGAGCATCCTTGCTCTGACCTACTGCAACGATCAAGTTCTTACACACAGTGCAGCCCATCATTGAGCATTTGAGATGTCTTATTAGCTGTCAACATGACATGTGCAACATCCTGCACATGGGTCAGGGCAATCCCAAGCACAAATGCAGGCTGGGCAGAGAATGGATTGAAAGCAGCCCTGAGGAGAAGGACTTGGGGGTGTTGGTTAACGAGAAGCTCACCATGAGCCAGCAATGTGCGCTGGCAGCCCAGAAAGCCCCCCGCACCCCGGGCTGCATCCCCAGCAGCGTGGCCAGCAGGGCGAGGGGGGGATTCTGCCCCTCTGCTGCGCTCTGGGGAGACCCCACCTGGAGGACTGCCTCCAGCTCGGGGGGTCCCAACAGCAGAAGGACACGGAGCTGTCGGAGCGGGGCCAGAGGAGGCCCCGGAGATGCTGCGAGGGCTGGAGCCCCTCTGCTGGGAGGACAGGCTGGGAGAGTTGGGGGGGTTCAGCCTGGAGAAGAGAAGGCTCCGGGGAGACCTTAGAGCCCCTTCCAGTGCCTAAAGGGGCTCCAGGAGAGCTGGGGAGGGACTCTTGTTCAGAGAGGGGAGCTATAGGACGAGGGGGAATGGTTTTAAACTGGAAGAGGGGAGATTTAGATGAGATATGAGGAAGAAATTCTTTCCTGTGAGGGTGGTGAGCCCCTGGCGCAGGTTGCCCAGAGAAGCTGTGGCTGCCCTATCCCTGGAGGTGTTCAAGGTCAGGTTGGACGGGGCTTGGAGCAACCTGGGCTGGTGGGAGGTGTCCCTGCCCATGGCAGGGGGGTTGGACTCGATGATCTTTAAGGTCCCTTCCAACCCAAACCATTCTATGATTCTATGATTACTCTATGATGAGCTACAGGAATAATCAACTGTGAAATCTGCAGACTAAGACAGTTTTGACTGGTCTACGTTTTTCAGGCAGATAGGGGGGGTGAGATATAAAGGTAAGGGAGAAGTAGACTGTTCTCTTAGACACTCTCGTATTCCAGCTATGTTGCATCCTCTCAGACATAACATTCCAGTGCCTCGCTTCGCGCAGGATCACAATGGCATAAATAGTTGGATTTACACTGATAGCTGCCTAAAATGCAGGTTAGAGGAGAATATAATCATGCCATAATCTGTATCCTGCTGGCTCCTCCAGAGGAGGAAGAGCTGAATGGCGGAGAGGAGATGGTAAATGCTGAATGCACGAAATGGGAACAATGGGTAATCAGGATTTCCGGCACTTCCATCTGGGTAAGAAAGCCAATTAGACTACCAAAGCTTGTGGGAAGGTAAAGGCATGAAAAAGTCAAGATGTTTCCTTCCTGTCCTCAGGAAATACCCCTCTGTTTATCTAGCTCGGAGGCTCTCAAGCTTTTAGCAAATAATTTTGGCCTGTAGCCACCACAGACATCTTCTGTGATAAATTTGTATAGACTTGAATGATTTTTTTCCCATATTACTTTCTCTGCAAGCGCAAAACCTAGCAAATACACACAAAAATGCAGCCTGAAGAGCACAATCTCCACAGTCCAGGGCCTGGCAGGGGTTGCTGGCACGAGGACGTGCCGCTACAAAGGCATCCGCAGTGACCTCTCTGGTGGGGGGAGGTTCAGAGGTGCTCTCAGAAATGACTCGGTAGTTTAAGGAGACAAATCTCACAGGAAACCTTTTCTTTCTAAAACACCAAAATGCTTTTGAAAATACTGAGAATCCCTCGTAGTTACCCAATTGCTGGATGATAAGCCCATTCACACATACAAAAATAATTCAGTCATTGTCCAACCTCATCAGCGACTGAAGGATGCTGCATCCACAGGAACAGTGATGGGGATAAGGCCCCAGAACTGGACAGACGGTTGTTTTTAATGGGATTACATAGTTGTGCTACACGAGGCCGCCAGTTCTAGAGCCATCCATTTTTCAAACGGTCTGGCTGAACTTACTGCATCCCAGACGCAGTCAGCTGAAGAGGGGATTTAAATATGACACTCCAGACATCAACTATTTAAAAAAGGAATGGAAGTAGGAAACCAGTGAGAACAAAATTTAAATTCCTCACGACTCCTCAAGCATGATTTCCCCACAGAAGGGAAGATTTCATCCAAAAAAGAAGTTAGGAGAAAATCCCACTTGAGAAAAGCACTGGTTTGGATGTGTGCTTTTTCGCCGTACTTTCTGAAGAGCTTTTAGTTCATATAAACATCTCGCATGGTTTGTAAGTTATCTGACTGTGAAACTACTGGAGGTTTTTGAGCTTAACGTTAGACAGCATTCGGCTTCTGGGGTTTCATAGCTTCTGTATTCCGGCTGTTCAAGTGGTAAAAAGCTCCCGGGTCACGATCGCCTCTGTGGTCTGAGATGAACACTGTCTCCGTTCTTTGACAATCGTGTGCCCGCTGTCCCCGTTGCACGGTAATGTCCCAAGTGTCCCTGCTGCTGCCGGGACAAGCGTGATAGGTGATCTGTACCCGGCTGTTTGAGCCTGCCTTTCCTCCTTCAAGCCTCTGTCTGACAGCACTTCTAAGCCTTAACGTGATGTGGAAGTTTGAATCGAGCCTTTTCTTATTGTTACGCCGTTTGCTGCACAGTGCTGTAAAATGTGCTCACTAAATTGGCACTGATGCCAACGTCTCTTTCCTTCTTCATTTTTCTCTGCTTTCCCTGGTCGGTCTTGTCACCCTCCCACTTGAGCTCGCGCGTGACGCTTTCTCTGATAACACAATTACCGTTTCTTGCGACCCAAATGCCGGACATGAAATTGCGTTATCGCTTTCGATTCAAGTAACTCCCTGCTTAAATTCCAGGCGCCAAAGTTGCGGAGCAATATGCGTTCACCCTGGGCACATCTGTCTCGCCCCGAGAAAGGATTAAGTGCATGCTGCAGCAGTCTCTGGGTATGACTACATTTTAGGCGCTGTGCTGTAGAATATATTTCCAGGTTAATGAAAGGCATTGGCTGGAATAAAACATATTTGACTAATGAGGTGCCTGCGTGAGAACACCTCTACCGCTACTGCAGTATGTGAAACCAATAATGCTACTGCTTTAACCTTCCTTTGAGGTGCTGCCCTTTGTTGGTTTGGGTCAGACTCGTTATTTTAATGGAATCCTGATGTGCAGTATAGGAGGATAAAGGTATTACTTGGGTCCTGCGTGATGCTCTTCATCAACAGATAATTATTGTTTGTGGTTGCTAAAATTTACCCCGTTTTAAAGGTGGGGAACAGATGCGGAAAGATGTGAATTACCTGTCCAAGGCTGCCCAGGGATGGTGGTGGAGACAGGAGTACTTCTGTTTCTTGAGTCCAGCTCCCATTCTCTGTCTTTCCCAGTACTGTAAAGTTAAAGAATGACCAAATTGTTTGGAAAATATCTAAAGATCACCAAGCCCATTAGAAAAACAGTCGATAGATCATCTTGTTCACTTATCCCAATAGTATTCATCTGCAACTTATTAAAACAGGCTAAAAGTGAAGTGTTCCTTCGCTACTTCATTTTTCTTCCTCTTTTGTTTGTTTGCCTGCTTACTTGCCTGGGAATTTGTTATGCAAAGTCCTGAGAATGTAGAATTGATACGAAGGATAAATAAAAATCCCCTATCACTTTCCGGATCACCTTCTGATATCATGCGTGTTGAGAAACGCTGCGGCGAGGAACCGCTGTACCTCCATCCCGAGCATCATGGGGGCAACGCTCCAGGGCCACAAGGCTCCGATTCGGTTACCCGTTCACCTAAAACCCCTGCTGAAATCGGCGGCGCAGTTGTGGGATCAGACCCTTTACTTTAGAAGCCGCAGCATTAACGGTGAAATGAAGGTCCTGTGGGTTTTTAGGTGGCACATGAGCACTGCACAGCCTTTCGCTGTGTCTGTGGGCAGACAGACTTAATGTGAGCGTGTGGGGTGTAAGCATGACAGCCCTCTGTAGTCTAATTAATTTCTTACAAACTGAAAACATCTACATTCCTCTTCCAGTGGTAATAGAGCTTTTTATTATTATTGTTTAGAAATGAGTATAACTTTGAGCTTCATTAAAACCAAATGTTTAATTGCATTCATGGGTATCAGATTTATTGATTTACTTAACTTTCCCTGTATAGTACAGCAGAATAATATATCACAGTTTCATATAATGCTGTCATAGCCAAGTTTTACTTCAGCATCACAATTTCTCAGACAAGTATGCATTGATGGTTTATGTTGGCAGGGCCTTTGCTTCTGCTGACAAGTTGGAAAAGAAAAATCCCATTTATATTTTGAGATTTCCTAAAGCCTGTTGATTTATGAAATACGACTGGCCTTGCATGAGGTTTTGTTTTGGTTTTTCTTTTTAAGAGAAAAAATATCACATTTTACTTTATCAACGATTTAAATAGTGGAATTATTCCATCAAATTACACTTCCCTAATTGAGAGATTCCTGGCAAGTGAAACAGCAATTAATAAAAATTTAATTATTTCATTTATGTTTCAATTTCTTTTTCTTTGAGGTGGAGGGAGTTGTCCCATCATAGGCCATCTCATATAGACATCTCCTGTGTGTCCATATGGCATATAAGGGCGTACAGTAGGCAAATACCAATGAGTCGTTTGTGTTTAGAGCTGATTAGCAGCAATGGGGATGTGGTTTATTTGGTGCTGACCACCAGACATGAGCAGGGTTCAAACCCTGTTGACAGGTAGCGTGAAATATTAGCTCAGGCTCAAGACCACACTGAAGCTGCTTCCAGTTGGCTTGGAGCCTGTGAACTGATGTCTGGACACACTGTATGATATAGATTTTTTTTTTCCTCCCTCTCTGCTAGCAGTGATGAAAAGGAGAGCCCGATAGGGGTTGAATTGTCTCGTGTCTTTCCCGCCCGGCTCATTCGCAAGATCTTTCTGACTTCCCAGCATCACCGTGGTTTGGGACTGGGGAAAACACAGATGCCATGAATTAGACACCTGGACACCAAAAAATGTATACTTTATATTGCATTTTTCCCAAATATTTATAAGCTTGGGAAATCTGGTAGTCTTTTGCCTGGTAGAGGTATGTTAATGTTAGAAATCCCACAGATTTCAGCAGGAGAAGTTGGTCTTAAAGAATATCCACCGCTCGGGCACTCACAAAGCTGCTGAAATCCTTTTGGGGTTCCTTGTATCATTTTTGGTTGAGGATCTGTAGTTTAATATACTGTCTATTTGTCACACTGGAAAACATTATATTATTTAACATTAATTCCTCGTGAAAAATGGAAAAGTTGCACAATCTTGGTCTTTGGGGAACTCTTCAGGAGTGTGAAGAACCATGTTCAAGAGGAAGACACAGAAATGGCATAGGAGTGACAGAGGCTTTTTTGAAACACTTGACAGAATTGGAAGGGGAACGCATGGATTTATTTTTTTTGCATCAAATTCTGAGTACTGAATGACTGGTAGCTATTGTTCGTCTAATCCTGCCACACCAAAAAAAGAAACTATAGCTTTTGACTAGTTACATTTTTAAGGTGCTGTGCTTGGCACTGATCAATGGGGGAAAAATGCAATTGTAGGAAAAGAAAATTAGTCAAAAACAGAAAGCTGGCCAAGATAATTCATATTTGATATTCATTATCTTATTACAGATGGTCACAAGCCAAGTGCTGATATCCTGTAGGCGGCACTCAAAGGATAAGTGTGCATTAAATGAAAAGTATATTTTCCTTTATGCTGAATCTGCAGATTTTTTTACTATGGGATTGCTTTATGCCCAAAGGTGGAACTGCTCTTAAAGGCTCATGCCATCACTTGGGATGGGAGTCTCAGTGGCAATTTGAATAGGCTGCCCTGGCTCCGGCGTGCCCAGTAGGAAACAAAATTAATCACTCTGGTCATTTGTCCATATCCTCTGCAGCTAAAGAAAACGAGGAGTAAAGAAATGGTTATTTAGTTATTTTAGACAGTAGTTGGGGATACCAGGGGTATACTGGAAACCTGGCATTGATGTAGCATGTTTTGACTATGAACTCTTGACACCAAGAGGCTGGCTTTTTTTTTACAAAAAAAAAAAAAAAAAAAAAGAAGAGAAGAAGAGAGAGTTAGTGCTTCACCCAGTAAAAGGATACCAATAAGTCTCTCCTTTTCTAGTGTACATAATTAAAAAAAATTATTTATGTCTGCATTTTTAAAGTGACTGTTCTAAGCAGGGTAAAGTTTAACATTAAAAACAAAACTCTTCATGGTTTTATGTTGTTTCTGAGTTGTCAGTAAAGGGAGATGGTCAGGCTGGCCCATTTCAAACAGTGACTAATGGACTTCTGCCTCCATTGTTTGTTCCAGCTGCCTCCAAAATTAAATGATTAATTGCGCAAGGGAAAGACAACAATCCTTATTTGATTATGCTGGCTGATTGCGGAGTTGCTGATTATTGGAGTAAAGGGAATATGTTGTCCTAGTTTCCTAAATTCTTCAAGAAATAAGGCAGATCTGAAAATAATTTAGAACTGTAGGGTGTAAGGTTACTCAAATCATGGGGTGACCCGCTCGGAGGTCTCTAATGGGTCACGCATGCTATAGGGTATCTTAGGTGCAGCTACAAGGGCTGCTGTGGTAAATCAGTCCTGCTTTTCCAGATGCGATCCATCATACACAGCACGCCTGTGCGATGGGTAAATAATATCTCTCACCTGATTTGCCAAGGAAGCTACGAATGAATTGTCAGACCCTGATTCTGGGTTCGGATCTGTAGAGCAGACTCCTTTCGCTGGAGACCCTTCTGCGAATGCTGTTGCACAGCCTTTTTAATATGGGTTTCCAGTCTTTTTTTTTTCTAATGGACTTCTAGCTGTTCTAGTTAACAGCAAAATGGTCATCTGTTGGCTTGGCTGAACGGATGTTAATGATGTTTTGTAGCAAAGCTGTGCAGTCAGCTTGGAGTGAAAATGTCAGTTAACTGGTTAGGAGGCAAAAGCTTCGAGTTGCTTCAGCACATCTTGCTAAGAATAGAATAGCTCGGGCAGCTTCTTCCTAGTAATTTTACTTTTTATTTTTAAATCATTCTTTATGGTGTCATTAACTCGCTTCTGGGTCCTTCCTCTTTTTCCTTTTTTTTCTTTTTTTTCTTTTTTCTTTTTTTTTCTTTTTTTAGCTTTCTGCAGAATAATTGTATAGAGACACGTATCAGTCTCACAATGGTTATAGCATCTTACCTTTGTTGCAGTACAGACAGAAATAAAAAGAGCAGGCACTTCCTATACACCAAAAAGACACACTAATAAAATAGGACCAGTTTGGGGATGAAAATTATTGCTGTTTAAGAGCATATATAGACAGTATAGAGCAGTTTAGAGGAGGAATTGAGGAAGGATGCCTTGGCCAATTAAAAGTTGCATAGGAATTCCAGGTAGGTAGTTCATAATTATTGCTGCTGAAGCTTTCCCACCGCTTAGGGATTAATGCCTTCATAATTTAAAGACAGGGAAGAAATCAGTAATGCAGTGCACTGTTCAGTGTAGTGTCTAATTGATGAAAGCTTACAACACCCCATAAGCAAACGCTTATCCCTAGTTTAGAAAAGAGAAATGGGTTTTAAAGGGTGCCTTTCTTTGGTCACAGTTACCTAACAAAAACTGATGTCCAGCTCAATGTAGGAGTTCCCTGGTGCCCTGCTGGGTGGTTGGCAGTATGTGCTCAGGATGCAAGTTAGACACTTGTCAGTTAGGCACTGAATATTAAATTCCTTTCTCTTACAGTAATTGCTACCCGAGCCCTCTTTGTAAACCTCCTTCATGCCTTCTTATGCTGTGCCAGTCCTGACGTACCACAGAGCAGTCTTCTTACTCTGTGGTCTTCCAGTTGCAGTTGTGATTACGAATTCCAGCGGTATTGTTGGAGATCATCCTACTTTATGCCATAGAGTACCAGAAATTCCATCATGCGCAGACCATGGACACCCATACCTCGCTGCCTATAGATCTCTGCTGAGCTGAAAGAGCAGCCTTACGCCAGCAGCTTCCTCAGCAGGAGGAATTGGAAAGATATTCAACCTCTTGTCAAATTTGGTTTAATGTAGCAGCTCATAATAATTGGGCAGGACCCAGCACGTAACCCAAGCATGGCTTTTAGTTGGTGAGTTGTCTGGAGTACACAGGGAGAGCAGTTTTTGGTTAGGAGGCAGCACATGAAGCCCAGAATTGACTACGTGTCCTATGTTCTTCCACGAATTCTTGGAGCCAGGTGTTCTTTCTCTTCCTAAACCCCTCTTTCCTCTTTGTATGCTGTAGCTGAGAGTAATGCAACAAGAGTGCTTTCATTGGTGGAAAATCTTTGAGATCCTCAGAGGGTAGGTGGTATTGCTGTAAAAATTATTATTGTGGGTAGTAAAATGTGTTAAACAGGATTCCACTGGTTAATATACCTAAGCTTTATTCTGCTGCCCCACTGTGCGATTTTGATACTGCAATGCATCTTTCATCTGGCAGAATTGATGTTTGCATCAGCATTTGGTTTATAACGTATAATGCCCACTGCATTTTATAATGAATACTTTCACTCCATATCTTTTCTTACAAAAGCATTTCACCACTCTTTTGTTCATTACTGTTTGCCATGGGTCCTCAGAAGCACACACATCGTGACTCCGCTCAGCAATGGCAATGCATCACTGGGAGAATGGAAAACACATGAAAAACAAATGTAATTTTGCTCTACAGTACAGCACTTCAGAAGAGGAAAATTTTCTTTTAAAGTACAGTGCGCTGCAATGACAAATATACAGCTTTTATGTTTCCTGCTCTACCCAACCATTACGTTGTAAATCAGCGTTTTGCTTTTTCATATGCCATCATTATTAAAACCTGTTGTAACTTTGTTGTAGACAAACGTGCATTAGCTCTTGAAAACCATTCATCTCACTCTGCTCTCTTCTGTAACAGGGGAATTATTGTATTTGAAAACAAAAGCTACATTCTGGAGCCATTAGAAGGTGCTACAAGTGAACACAAGATCTACCGAGCAGAGAATTTGAATATAGCCCCAGGATCTTGTGGCCACCAGCTGGACATCTCTACCATGAGAGCTGATGCCAATGACACATCACACCATTCTCAAGCTGGCAGGGTAGGTGAATGATGCACTATTAGGTTTCTGGTTTGCTGACTACGTCTCTGGTAGCAATTCCATATTACTGCCCAGCAAAACTCTTTATTACAGAGTCCCTATGGAGCAAAACATTCAACCTTCTGATTTCTGTTGACATCGTGTTACTAAGTGCATGCTTAAAATTAAGCATATGCTTACACAATTTGCTAAAGCTTTATTACTTTTTCTTGATCCTGCATGCATAACTTGCTTTTTACTTTCTTTTTGGTAATGAGACGGCACAGAAAAGTTTATGGTTTCATTTTATGGTAATATATTTTGGTTCATGTATGATTATTACAAGAATTTAAGACCCCCTAAGAACACTGAGCAATGTCTGGAAAAGCTCTTGCCCACCCAAGATGGAAGAGAACCTGATAGCTGTGATGCTTTGCTAATATTAGGTTTTGAACCTTTACCTTCTAGTAGGAAAGGGTCTTTTGCAGACAAAACAAATTCTCACCGTATTATTTTACAGATGTATTATTGTAATTGTTTCTGCGTAGGAAGAAATGCACTTAATATGAAATGCATCTAGCTAATGGAAACTGTAGAAAATTAAATGAGCTAAAAATCAGGAAGAGGAAATACTGTAATAAGATCATCTGTGTATTGGATGGGGGTTGTAGAAAAGACTGGTTCAGGTGTTCAGAAACTGTACAATGATATAAATCTGCCCTCAGCATTTATTAAATGTCCCATATTGGGATTTATACTTACATGTACTACTAAGCCTTTGCATCAAGTTTATTCTTAAGGAAAGCAACCTAAATGGTATTCCTAGATATTATTTATGTAGTGGAATTAAATTATTTTATATTTTAGGAATATTAAATATTACTTCTAATGCATTAGCCTTTTCATACACCATTTTCTGGGCTAAGCTTATTTCTGAAAATGCATGTAGGTTGAAAGCATTGGAAAAGTGCTTTTCACAACTTTATTAAGGTTGCCCCAAAATCTTCATGACTTTTGACTGAATTTCACTGAAATAATCAATGCAACACTAGGAAATGGAAATAAAATGTGTGCCCACAACTAGCTGATACAATCAAAGCAATTTTACTACTACCCTCATGGTTCTCACATTCTGTTGATGGCTTCAACTACATGTCAGAATTCACCTGAAATATCTGAAAAATATTTTTGCTGTGGTTCAGTGGACATAATTATAAAACCTGTCAACAGTCACATCATATGGGTAGGTACAATATTTAAAATGAATGTGTTGGATACGCTTCTAATGTATGAATTTTGAAAGTTGTCAAATGTAGCGTGTGGACTGAGTTTTCACATTTCAATGTTGTCATCAGCTAAGTAGATCGTCAAGACAGACTGAATAAAGATGACCTGCAAAGTACGGAGACATAAGGCCGCTCCAAATTACTCTGGGTGACAGAAGTAAGCAGAAATCTACTCTCAGGTTCAGGGCACGATGAAAATTTTTGGTTTCTTGACAGGTTTGGGGGGAGTTTTTGTTTGTTTTTTTTCCCCTGACCCTTCACTAAATGCTTATTGAGCAGAGCAGAAATGTGAGATCAATATATCACAACGTTAGACTAGCCTTTGTGTTAGATTTAAATACAGATAAATGACGGGACAAACAGTAGACTCAGCTTCCCAGATCCAAACCCGAGATTTGATAGAGCAAGTCAGATAACGTAGCAGATGTGTGCAGACACGGTTTGCTCCACTGGAGCTGGGTCTCTGTACATACTGGATCATTTCATAACCCAGCGGACCCTCAAATTGCATCAAGGAGTGCGTTTTCCAGTTGAGCTCCATTGAGATAGGATCCTACATAAAGCAAGCCTGATGTGTAAGACAGCCCCTACAGTATGGCTTTTTCTCTGCAGCCACACAAAATAGCTGTTTTGGAGGTGCTGGTGGAGCAGAGATGAGGCAGGTGAGCCGTTCGGGGCGATTGGATCACGGAGAAAGAGGGAGGCTGCAAACCGCAGTGTGAATCCCAGCCGTGGCAATTCCCAGGGAGGGGAACATGGGGAAGGGCTACAGCGACATGAGACAGCAGTTTTGTGATGGGATCAGGCATGGTAGAAGCAGGGGAAAAGGCAGTGGTCAGCGGAACAAAGCATATTTTCTCCCATCGTGTCTATGTATCATGGCTGTATTATTGACTCTTCATTTTAATTCTGGAGGATTAACTCAGGCAATGGATTGTGCATTGATGCAGTTGGCTGCAGAAAGCAAGCTGAAAGAAGTCATAATTAGGTACATTTTATAAATAAATATTGTATCCAGGGAACACGCATAGCCTTTGGGCAAATCACGGCAATGGATTCGTTATGCAAGTCAGTCACCAGAGGCTTACATGATTATACCCTGCTAGCCAATTTCTCTCAGGCTAACTCTCTCCAGTCCAGTTTTACCCTTGGTAAAAAGTGAATGGTTTAAACCGACTGATGTAACAGTGCTCTTCTTTTATCTTTCTACCTGGGTTTTCCTGTCTCATCTTTTACTCTTTGTTTGGAAGAAGACTAGAGGCACCTTGAGGGTACATCTCTGATCAGAACCACATAATAAATTTCAGGTTTGTGTTAGACTTTCAGTGTCTGAGAGATCGGTTCTGTCACAAACAAAACCCTCACGGTCATTTGCCTTACATGGCATCTCACCCGTGTCTGATATGTTTTGCGGGGAGGTAAATCAAGCTCTGCCAGAGCACGGTAGATTCAGCTGAAGTCTACTGAGACATGGCAGGCCCTTTGTATTGCATCTGCTGCTGTTCCAGGAGCAGCAGGAGGGGACACGCTGACTCCCTGGTGTCCTGGTTCCCAGCCAGCACGTCACCAGGCGCTGCTGAAGACCTGTGGGGCAGACGAGGTGTGGGCATGTCCACCAAGTCTGTGCACATGCCGTGTCCCCGTGGTGGTGACAGTTGCACAAGAAGGTGACAGAGAACCCCAATACCAGGAGAAGTTGTAAGAATACCTACCTGAGCACATTTGCCAGACCCCCCAATAAGTCAATCCTGTGAAGTGTTCGTATCATTGATGTTTTGTTCATTAATGATAACTTTTACTGCTTTCTCACCTCATAAATACTGTCCAAATGGAACTTAACTATTTTCCAGTTGCTGCAGTTTGAAGGCTGTGCAACACTATTAAATACGAGTTTGAAAGTCAGAGTTACTAAAAGTTACATCTGTCATTTTCCCCTAAAGACAAAGTTTCTTGTAAAACATTCAAAATCATTAGTCTGCAGATTACAAAGAGGAACACTTTGGTAATGTGAAGAAAACTTTGTGAAATTTGGCTGGAAGGTGATGTCCAGCGCTGACTTAGCTTAGGGGATCACACAGTTTGCCTTGGAACAGTTTGCTTTGGAAAGCTTTAGTCATGTTTTAGGTTATAGAGCGTTAGTTTAGTTCAAGACATCACGGTCATTAGTAGGTCATACATCTGCTCAAGCTCCTTCAGTTCTGGCATGAAGATCAGATATACTGCTGAGACCTCTTTTCCCTAACAAGGGAGGAATGATAGAGTAGATGCTCAGCTGCTGTAAATCACAGAACTTTTACAGGCATTAATAGGTCACTTAAATTTAGGGTAGCAGTGGAGCTGTGCTATCATTAGTTCTGTTACGAAATAATTTCATTTTCTTCAGTGATCTTTTTGCAGCTAAATATTATGATTCTTTTAAGACCAGCATTTAGAACTGAAAGTAGCATGTCCAGCTGTTTTATGTGAATGTACAGATACAAAATTAAATGTATGCCTTCCGGTTTTAGGTTATTAGTTTGCTTCCCCAGACACTGACAGTTCATTCTGGGTTTTTTTCTGCAGTTTTTGTTCTTGGGTTTTTCTTCCTACATAATTTATCAGTTGACCACTTGATCTCTTCTCTGCTTCACTCAATATCCCTTTATCTCTCATTTTTCTTAGTAGCCAGTTTGTCTATTGTGTGAAGTGTTTGCTAAAAGTCATCTCCTCATTTCTTTAAATGTGCCTTGGAAATAGCAAAGGTCTTTCTGCTAGAGATGATATTCTCCTGCGAGGAAAGATAACTCAAACATTTCAACTGCAGAAAGCTGAAAGGGTGAGAGACACTTTCCACCACTTTCCTGCTTGCTGTGATCAAATCCCGGTGTGGGTTTTTTTTTGTAAGTACCACGTAGACTAGTTCTGCTGTGGTAGATAAAAGGAGAACTTCCATGAGGAGAAGGAATGCAATAAAAACTTGTATGTAGTGAAATCTTTGGAAATCTGAGATGTTGTGTATCTCGTCTCTCAAGCGCTTTGTTGGACCAAAGGAGAGCTGATTCCAAGGGTCACTTATGGCAAAAACAAAATTCTATTTACGTCTTTTTTGGCAGTACAAGAGGGAGACTCTGAAGACAACAAAGTATGTGGAGCTTGTTATTGTGGCAGATAATCGCGAGGTAAGAAACTTAAAAGTAAAAAGCTATGGAAAGCACAGGTGGGAAACGGGTAGCTCAGTTCAGCTTCCAGGATATTGTGAGTAATCAGCTTTGGATAGTAACACGGGGGTTTTCAAAAGTAAAGCTTCATCCCAAATTAGGGCTAAGCAGTGGAAGGCACTATTAAGATAGGGCAACACTGACAGTCGATTGTAAAAGTTTCTTGCAATACTTCATAAGGAATTTGACTCTCAAATAATTGGGATATCTGGCAGTAATTCAAGAAGAGGCAAATGCGAATTCACTGCCCAGGATCCTTACAGCCCCTTCCAGTGCCTAAAGGGGCTCCAGGAGAGCTGGGGAGGGACTCTTGATCAGGGAGGGGAGTGATAGGATGAGGGGGAATGGTTTTAAACTGAAAGAGGGGAGAATTAGATGAGATATTAGGAAGAAATTCTTGACTGTGAGGGTGGTGAGCCCCTGGTGCAGGTTGCCCAGAGAAGCTGTGGCTGCCCCATCCCTGGAGGTGTTCAAGGCCAGGTTGGACGGGGCTTGGAGCACCCTGGGCTGGTGGGAGGTGTCACTGCCCAGGGCAGGGGGGTTGGAACTCGATGATCTTCAAGGTCCCTTCCAACCTAAACCATTCTATGATTCTATGATCTCCTTGAGCTAGTTAAGTCTTCACTGCCATTAACTCTGTCCTTGGTGGGACCATCACTGTTTGGAAGACACTATAGGATCCTGCACTTGCTTTTGAAGTGGTAGTTCTCCATCACACTGCATGAAGCACAACTGCCTTCCTGACGGTTTGCAAAGAGAGCTTCAAAGCGAGTAACCAGGACTGACTGTAGAAATGTTCCAGTGGGTTGTATGGCAACCAAAGATCTAAATCTTGGTTTGAATTGTTTTGCTATTTGCATTTTTAGTCTCCTTGAACACTCCTAGTTAGGGAATTACAATCACTCTGCTGGCAGAAGAGCCTTTTCTTTTTCACAAATCAGTCCCAGAAAGATCCCTATGTAAAACTTAGGGATTCTAAAATCTTTTTGGGAAAACCGAAATCCTATCCCATAGCCTGTGCCTATTCTGAGGCAGACCGTGGTCCCGTGAAGCCAAGAGGAGTCTGCTGATGGCCTTCGGTTGCACTGTGGAATCCCCAAATATCACTGGCAATGCTGGCAGAGTGAGGTGGCTGCTGGGGGGAAATGCTATGATATTTGTGCCGCTACTACACTGATCCTTTACATTCCAAGTTTCAGAGACAAGGCAAGGATGTGGAAAAAATTAAGCAGAGGCTGATAGAAATTGCAAACTACGTTGATAAGGTAAGAACATGAGTATTGGTTCACTTTTTCCAAACTTACTACACTTTCTGAAAGATGTTGCTGTGAAATCTATGTTCCTTCTACTGGTAAATTAAGAAGCCACCATGCTCAGATCAGCAGTTTTCACAACCTTTGCCACATCTCCTTATCCACCCACCTTTTCAAAGAGCTAACCCTGCTGCTTTCCTAATACTCCAGTATTTCAGAGCAATGCTCCTCTCCAACCAGTAAAACCCAAAAGGTAAACTTAAACCTTTTGTGTGCCCTTCATCATACTGGGCTGTAGCTCTACTCTGCTTTAAACAGTGCTCAGTAACATCTGAACCATATGGGATGTGTATGTCTGTGGAAGCACTGCTCCTAAGGAGATGCACCATTTAGCCCTAGGATTTTATTAACCTGGGAAAAGAGTGGAGGTAATTACATATGGAAGAGCCCATAGAAAAAGGCTTATTTTGAGGAGGAATTTAGAGAACAAAGTCCTTTGAGCAGCAAGGGATGGTCCAATTATAAGACCAACAAAGGGCCTGTGAAGACGCGGTCAATAACCTATCTAGCCCAGAATTAAAAATATGCAGTGCTTAAGGAACAAGGAGTTGATGGCTGAGTGAGAGCAGTAAGAAAGAGACATACACTGCTTTTTTTTTTTATTTGGTGTAATTTCTTGACAATAAACAAATGCTAAGAGTCCTCTACAGTGTTTTTGAACAAATTAAAGTTTATTTTTGTTGTGCTATATGACCAGAAAAAATTAGGAGTCCAGTAGCGAAATTATAACTGAGGGAGTCTTAATTTAGCTGAGAACTTATCAAGTGATACTTCAAGGGCAATAACTCAAGGAGAAGCATTCTTGATTAAAAACAAGCTGCTGAAGACACCTCCACCTCTTCCATAATCGTCTCGCTGACTTATTACTGGAGGATATGTATTTTTATGTTACCTCCTCAAAATTAATTTTGCATGTTATAATATATTTATGTTTCGTGCTTAATTTATGCTCAGCAAATGCAATGTTATCCAAATGACTGTAATGCATATAAACAAGACAAAGATCTAGTACACGCTTTTCTCAGACTGTCAGCAAAATCTGGGCGTGATCGATTCTTGAATCCTTCTTCACATTAGTCTCACATTAGAATTGTTATCTCTGCTCCATTGCTAATGCCGCTTCGTCTCCCCTCTTGTAGCAACTGTGGCATTTACAAGTGTGGTAATAGTGTATGTAGCCTACAGTGCTAAAATCACTTGGGTTTATCTGCTGTGAGCAAAACTCAATGACTCTGGCTCATTTTCAGCTATTATTTTGAACCACAACTGTAGTACAACACCATCAGTGGTCAGAAGTGAAGGACATGTGAAGCACTTCATCTTGAAGGATGATACCAAACTTGGGTGGGACACAGAGAAGTAGCAAATCTCTGGATGTCTTTGAATGCCTTATAGATATTTAGTCAGGTCAGAATTTTTCTCTAAATCATGGAATTTTGTCTGAGTCAGTTGTACCAGGTGTTCACTTTTTCCCTGGAGAAGAGACCCTTTGAGCCTCCCCAAGAAAGGTTCATATGCACATTATGCTTCTGTTGAAACATTCTAATCCAAGTGGGTTTTAGAGACGTATTTTTCTTTTCTCATTAGTTCTATAGGCCACTAAATATTCGAGTAGCCCTGGTTGGAGTGGAAGTATGGAATGACATGGATAAGTGCTCTATTTCTCAAGACCCCTTCACCAGCCTCCATGAGTTTCTGGACTGGAGAAAGCTAAAACTACTACCTCGTAAACCCCATGACAACGCACAGCTGATAAGGTAAACTTGACACTACATCCGCCGGGATTTCAGTGATTTGAGAATAGCTGTACTGAATTCTTCCCCAGTTGCTAAGCTGTTAGGAGGAACATCTGTGCTCCTGAGGGTTTGTCTTTCCCCTCTGCAAACATCAAACATAAAAGCGCTTTGCAGAGCCCTTCAGCAGATGCTTCAGATGAATTTCCTTCCACAGCTCTGCAATAGCCCTGTTCCTTGTTGGCCTTTCCCGAATACAACTCATGTAGAAGTGTTGATGTGTAATAAGCTGGTAAATACTTGTGGTGTGAATTTTCAAGGAGTGTAAGCTGCTCTCAGTCTAAATCGTTACTGAAAAAGGCAGTCCTGCCCTCACCCCAAAAGAAGCTGAGGGGGCATTGTGTGAAGGCTGTTTGTTAGTAGAAAGACCTCAGTAAACTTTAAAATGCAGGCTAAATTGGACAATTCATTTGCATTTGTGACTTAAAAATTAAATCATACACTTCGTTTACCCTGCTGCTGTTTCCTGGATTAAAGTAATTAAGTAAACATACTCAAAGTAAAAGCACTCTTTAAAAAATAAGCATAAGAAAAACACCTCTTTCTTGAACCAAGTATCATTTTGATCAATGAACCATTCTTTATACTACAGAGAAACAAACCTGACATCTTAGTAATTAAAAGGAGCTCTTTACTCGTTACGTAGGTATTCTTACATTATATGTGTAAGAATAGAGTGAGCCCTTCCAAACTGTCCCTCATGAGATATTTGATTACTGTCTATGTATAATAATACTTTGTTTGGAATTATTACATTCTAGGCTATGTATTAAAACAAGTAGCATATAAACTTCCCACTGCATTAAAATAACCCTTCTTGGAGCTAGAGACATTATTTTTATGTTTGTATTTCTATTCCCAACTTCAGTCAGGGGAAAAAAAAAAAGAAAGAAGGGTCCTGTTATAGCAGTAAGCCCAAAGGATGGTGATCAAATGGATCTTTCTCATAGCAGGGATGCTGTCATTGTCAGTTCGGCAAGTTGGCATGACTAATCTCTGCTTTTCATTGTTTTAAACCTGCAAATGTCTGGAGCTGACACATTTGAAATGGGATCTTTGTTAGAGATTGGCAGAAATACAAGACTGAAAATAATAGGGCGGTATCTTGGGGTTGAACGGTGATTCTGTGTTTCTTCTCCTTTCCCTCCTTCCTGCAGTGGGGTGTACTTCCAAGGGACTACCATTGGCATGGCGCCCATAATGAGCATGTGCACTGCAGAGCAGTCCGGAGGGGTCGTCATGGTAAGTGGTAAAAGCACAGGACTTGAAACTGGCCCAACTGGTGCAACAAGATCTCAAGTTTTGTAGTACTGTATTCTGTACCAGAACATCAGCCCCACTTGCCCCATTTTCAGTCTCAATATTATCTATATCTACATTCAGATTGCTTGTAAATGATAGTTTCCATAGTGAAAAAAATCAAAATATTGCATTAAAATATAGCATGACATCTTTGCAAGAATCCTCTGCTCCTAATTGTCATTAAATCAGGTGCTGAGGTGCTGTGAAGGATGAGAACCAGAAGATGGATTTGTTATGCACTTGGGTATACCAGTGTTACAGGCCACAACAGTCTATCCTGAATCTTTTATTATATTGATTTTATTCTGTATTTACAGAGTTTCCTGTGTAAGCCTTTATTTTCCATCTTTGCAGCTCAGTGGGTTTATTACATTGCCAGACAACAAGAACAAACAATGACAGCATTTATTCTACCTGAGCCTCTCTCAAAGAGTACTACTGGTAATGCCGTTGTTAGATGCTAGACATGATGAACATACAAGTAAACATCTTAGCCAATTTCTGGAAGTAGTTCTGGAATATTTTCTTTCAGATTTTTTTTTTTTATTTTTAACTGTTCTGTGCAAAAGCCAAGGGAAAGAAGTTTTGCGTTAACTAAGCTTTGCAATAGAAGTACGTTAAATAAAATTAGATGTAGAGTCCCAGAGCTTGCAGGCCACTAACAGGGTCAGCTGGTGACTTCAGAGCTCAACTCCAGAGCAGAAAGCCAGGGAGCCCTAAAAACCTCTTGGATTGTCTCTGAGTCCAGCCTGCACGTGCTGAAAACCTTTGTGTTTTCTACAGCTTTGTTGAGATTTCCAACACCTCAGGTGGTGTGGTGGTTCTGTCCACCTCTGCTGGACACCTCAGCAGCAGATCCCTTCATAAATGAGGTGGAAGCTCAGGAACGCATAACAGTCAGAGTTTGTATGGTCTCAAAGCTCCCAGTTCTTCAAAGCTTCATGGGGCTAACCTGGAGCCCAGGACACTAAAGCTTTTGCCTCAAGACAATCCACATAGCGGGGTAATCCCAGAGATACAGTCCCTTGAAGCTCCTGCATTTCCTTCCTTCCCAACTAGTGTCCAAGCTGAGGTTGGCCCACAATGCAGGGCCCCTTTGTAGTCTCTAGGACAAGTAGGCAAGAAGCCAAGCTGGGGTGATGTATGCATTCATGGAAGAAGCTGCATAGACGGTCCAGACTGGGACAATTTGCGAGCTGAGCAGGGAAGCTGAGGTGTAGGATAGTTGGAAAGAACAGACAAATCACATAATTTGGAGAAACTCAGGTCAAAATTGTAGCCAAAGGCTTCAGTCTCTTGGTAGCTTTAGAAGCTGAGTCTCTAATTGGTGTTTGTAACAGCTTTTCACTGGGTGCCTGGGTAATAGGTACGAAAGGAAAAGGAGGAAAAGAGGAAGAAAAAGCTGTAGGAGTCTCTGAGTGCACTTCCAAATCTTGGCAAAGGCACACATGAGGCAGACAGCCCCATTTTATCCATTTCACCCTCAGGCCAGCAGTCATAGCTTTGGCTTTATCTGCAGCCAGAGATGCCCTTAAGGATGATTTTTTTTGTCCTTTTAATTTTTAGCATAAGCTTTAAAATATGCTATAGTGTACTTTACTGCAAAGTCAGTCCTCTTCACTCTGGAAACTGTCATTTTAAACACAAACAACAAAAAATATTTCATTCCAGTAACAAGAAAACAAGAATCAGCATTTCTTTCAGTGCTCTCAGGGATCTGACAGAGAGACTGATTGATATGACCAGGAGGAGCCCAGTGTCTGTGCACAAATCGCGGGCCAGGCTGCGGCTTCAGCCGTGCAGGGGAGCGTGGTGTTTCCCAGAGGCTCCCACCTCCGTGAATTGAAACTTTTGAGGTGCAAATTAACTCACGGCTCGCATAGCACACCTAGAAAAGTTTTCCAGTTCCTTAAGCAAATCCTTAAAAAGGAGCCAAATCCCAAACAAGCAAACGCTCGACTAAAAACCCAGATGGGCAGCTGCCCAACCTTCCTCCCCCAGTTAACAAAGGCTAATTCAGATATATACAAAGGAAGTTTTTATATATACTGGTACGTACAGAAGAAAGATCTAAATTTGGAAGATACACAAGCAAAAGAATGAATAGCTATTAACCCAAGAGGCTACTGTGCTCAACCATTGGGCAACCAAACATTTGGCCATCCTTATAATTCGGCCAACCTCTTACCCATCCCACCCTGAACACTCAATACCAAAAAGCTACCAGAACTGTTCTGGAAGAAGAGGCAATGGAGAGATTGCATGAGAAATAACATCTGAAGTCAAAAACTGGAGTCATCCTTGTATGATCTGATTTTCCTGACTGGTTTTGCAGTTAGTCAGCTCTACTATATGATTTAAATTCCTCTGTCCATCCTTACATTTCTATAGGTCTGAATTCTCTCAGTGGCAGGCGATGCCCTGTCTGCCACTATTTTTGAGAGAAGCCCAAAGTGGGGAGAGCAGTCATCTGAGTATGAGAAGGTTTTGGTGTATCAAGAGCATTATAATTTTATTTTACTGTGATGGTTTTGTTGTGTTGTAGAAAGACGAAACAGAAGTTGACATTAAAGCAAGTCTTTGACTCACGATTCGAGCTTCGTTCTTCTGTTTCAAAAGATTGTCCACTAAATTAATGGATTTGAAAGTATTGCTGAGTTGCTGTAATGTAATGCAGTATTCTCACTCATGTCACACTTCTGTTGACTTTGGTGGGAAGTTAGGCTGAATGGTAAGTGTGCAACTGAGGCAGTCAAGTTTCAGTGAATTGCTTCAATGAAATAAAAGTGTGGTTTAGGAAACTTAGTCCTACAACTGAGTGAACCTGCATGGAAAGTACCAGGACTGGGGCATTTGCCTGTTCTAGCTGTAGGTGACAGTATTTTATTATTACGATTTGATCTGAGTCTCAGGGGAATGAAGCAGAGTTCAGCTGGAAGCAGCTGCATGTTTTGTGCAACAGCTTCTAATGTCTTAACGGTAGATGGTTGCTTATTCGGTGGTTGTGAAACTGTTTGGTAATGACTTTTACTGCTCAAGTTAACTTTAAAAGACCCTGGTGGAATACATCAAAGTCACATTTCTATTCATTTCTTTAGTCCTTGTGATACTTAAATGGTCTCAGTATCAAATGGGACATGTCACTGTTTGTTTTGATAATCTTCATTTACGCTGTCTTCAAATAACCTCTTTTGCTGAGACATCACATTCCTTGTTTTAAGAACCCTCTCTAGAAACTGATAAAATTGCATTCCAAGTGGGTCTGAGCAAGTAATGAGAACCGCATGGGCTGTAATAATTGTTTGCCTATTCAAGATCCAAATTACATTTCAGATCATTTATTGCTCTAGTTTTGGAATGGACTGTGTGAATTCTAGTTTGGGGTTGCTGTTTTTTTAGTTGTCAGCTTTAGAGGCGTTCAAATAAATACAGTCTCTGCTCAGTAAGAGAAACTGGCAAAGCGAAGAAAAATTGAGCTCAGTTTGTTGTCTGTCTTGGTAGCTCAAAGCTTAGAGGAGTTCTGTCTTGACCACATAGCCCTAATTTCAAGTCATCACTCCAGTGTGCTGCTGGAAAATTATATAGAATTATATCATTTCTTTTTCAGTCCTGGATTGTTTTCCAGTTGAGTGAGAGGTTGTGCTCTTTTTATGACATCAGGTTTGATTACATTGAATTCTCTAAATATTTCATAAATTACTATGAGTGCAAAGATGAATCAATCTGTATGTGACTCGTATCTAGATAAGACATCTCCATACGTAGGCACTGTGCAGGAGCATATATTTTCTTGACTGTTACAGATTATTTTGCTGCTTAGGTTTACTCTGTTGTTTCTTCTACTAGGACAGGTTGTAGGACAGCTTCTTTCAGCAAACAGGCATCTCAGAACATAACTGCACACAAACTGGCAGTAACGTTAGTCACAAGATTTTTATATTAACATTTTAAAATTCAGGGAAAACTCAAAAGAGATCCATTGTTAAAAGAGAAAATTCTGCTGAGTTTATTCCAAGTGCAGAAGGAGTAGTTTCTTGCTTTCAGAATGATTGTATTCTCTTTTTGATTTGGTTTTCTGTTTGAGAAACGATTTACTAAAAATATTAGCACAGACAGATGAAAGAAGAAACTCTTAAATCTACCCCAAATCATGTATTAAGGGCTTCATTAATATATAGCTAACATTTTAGACAGTTTTACCTTTCACTTCTTTTTAGTCTGAAGGCTGGCTTAGATGATACTAAGAGTTATTTAAACTGAATATATTCATATATGCTTTTAGAGCAGGCAGCTGTACATAGTAATTCCATTTACTGACTGATAAATAGTGGATCATGCATTTATATTACATGCTTATACCTTTAGGGAAAGCTTTCATATGAGTACAGTGGAATTTTTTTCCCTGAAAGAAAATGATCAACGTGGAAAGGTCTCTTGCTTGTGGTTAAGCCAAAACATCAGTCTGATCAGCGGGCTGTAATCACACCGTGCAGTGAATTTCTCAGAAATAATTGTCCCAAAAATCAACATTTCAACAAGGATTAATGTTAATATTTCAATTTTGACGCTTGCAACATTTAGAATGTTCATAGGTGTTAACAAGAGGACATCGAAGATTTCCACTTGCTTTGTCCTTTCATTTTTAAAAGGAGATTTTCAAGGGTACTTGGTCTTTCTTACAAGGCTTGTGAATTATTGGACTTTCTGATATTAAAGAAACAGCCTGAAGAATTATATAGTTTCTGATATTAAAGAAAAGTCTGGGCTTGTCCAGTCTGGAGAAGAGAAGGCTCTGGGGAGACCTCATTGCAGCCTTTTGGTACTTAAAGGGGGCTTATAAGAAAGATGGGGGCAAGTTTTTT
>VUYV01000063.1:647879-697371 GCA_008711295.1 Anarhynchus alexandrinus | reverse complement strand
CGATCTGGCCTGTTGCGATAGGACAAGGGGTAATGATTTTAAACTAAAAGAAGGCAGATTTAGACCAGATATAAGGAAGAAATGTTTTACTGGGAGGGTGGTGAAACTCTGGCCCAGGTTGCCTAGAGAGGTGTCAGATGCCCCATTCCTGGAAACATTCAAGGTGAGGTTGGACGGGGCTTTGAGCAACCTGACCTAGTTGAAGATGTCCCTGCTCGTGGCAGGGGGGTTGGACTAGATGGCTTTTAAAGGTCCCCTTCAGCCCAAACTATTCTACGATTCTAAAAATATTAAATAGACCGAGTGAAGTCTCTTGCTGCATTTGTAATTTACCTCCTGACATGAAGGATCTTCTCACTTTTCCCTCATCACACTCATCCTCACCCATAAACGATTACCCTGTCCAACACCCCACATCTGGGTGGCTGTTTTCTGCCACTGCCATGTCTTTCAGGGATTTATTGAGCAGGGGAATTTTAAGCCCTGAATAAAGAGATGTTCAGATGTTCAAAGCTGCCCAATGGTCTCAAATGTCTAACGTGCTGGGGAAACTGGGTGGACAGGACAGATAGGCTGCCCTGAAATTCCCAGTCTGCACTTAGTATGTGTGGACGAATTTAAAATGTGTCCATTTAACACCAGTGTAACTACAGCGGGTAAGTTTATAAAACATTTCAAAGGACAGGCAATAGGACCTTAGAGGGGGAATGTGTCTTTTAAATTGTTTTCATACATCAACTTCACTGGTTCTTTTATGTTTTCTTTAAGGATCACTCAGAAAACCCTCTAGGTGCAGCAGTGACCCTGGCTCATGAGCTGGGACACAATTTTGGAATGAATCACGACACATTGGAGAGGGGCTGTAACTGCAAAGCGTCTACCGATAAAGGGGGTTGCATCATGAACCCCTCTACCGGGTAAGTGCGAGGGTAAGCACTGGCAACTTACGGTTATAGTGGGAAATTTTTAGTTTCATTTTGTGTCTCAGGAGCACTTAAAGGGAAAAAAGAAAAACCTTTTCAACACCTGTCAAATCTTCGCGCAGTTATCCCCCTCAAGCTGAAACAATTAAACTTGTTATCAGAGCACGACATGTACCGTTGTACCTTTCTATTTCCGTGTTACCAGTGTGAGAGACAAAAACGCCGTAAGCAACTGGTTAATTTAAAAAAAAAGAACAAAAAAAAAAAAGAAAAAAAACCCCAACAAACTGCATTGCAAGTGTTGAATCAGAATTTCACCTTCTCTCATCTTGCCAACCGAGTATCAGTCATAATAGGAAATGAGCAACATCCCAAGGCCAAGACTAAGATGAATGTGTAGGAAATAAAGCAATGCAGGAAATGTATTATTAGACTGTCTGCAAAGCCTTTTTTAGTTTTTAGTTTTGCACAAACTCTTGCATTTCACCCCTCGTGATAGGCGTGTAGCAGTATCAAATCTGTAAGTGAGCAAATCAAATCTGTAAGGTCGGTGGGGTTGGGGTTGTTCAGTGGCCGGAGGGAGATCTTCCAGGAAAAGATACAAGACGTTGTGGGAAACAAAGCCAGTGAACCCATGGTCATCGCTCTGAGTCCGTGCTGAACAGTTGCTGTGCTGATGATAAAGGCACAACGTCAATGGAGAAGGCTGGTGTTTTCGTAGACACGAAAAGTGCAGGCACCATGAGCAGGGTAAATAGTTACAGCTTACTTCTCTGTATTTTAAAGTGCTGTTAGAAACTGAACAGTGTAATGAATGAGTTCTCCACGTCCATATTCAGACAAGAACTGATAGGATTAAATGGAAGTACGAGGGAGTAGGTTTCCTGATGGTAAGTGCTGTGCTGGACTGGACAGCCTGCAGAAATGTTACTGCCTGTGACTGGAAGCTGGTAAGAACCAGTCGGACAAATAACCGTCAGCAGTGTCTTGTAGGTACAGCTGGATTTGCTTTGGGGCAAGAGGATGGTCGAGATGATCTTCTGATGTCTCTTCCAACTCCAGTGTTCTCTGTGTATGCTTAAACTTCATCTGTTGCTTAAAAATCTCTTCTGGGAACTGTGATCAGCTCAACCTCTGCCTTCTCCGAGACTGCTTGTTTCTGGGAAAGGAGGAGAGAAATCTGGGAGAGGCCAGGGAGTTCTGGGCAGGATTGCTCCCTGCTGGTCAGCCTAGCAGCAGCCTTGGCGTTTCTTCAAAGGCGTGCTGTCACCCTCCTCCCAGGCAGAAAAAGGGATTCTGGCCAGAGGCCAAGCAGTGCAAGTTAAGAGACAAACAAAAGAGAGTTGTGTGTGTAGAGGAGAATGAGAGCGATTTCTACAGTTTGGAAAAGAAACATAACGTGGCTCTTCTAAAACAATAGGTAGTAAATATCCGTATGGAACTGCATTCTGCAGCACGTCAGGGCTCATATGCACACTCTGAATACAAACTGGAATTGGAAACGGGGCTCTGAGGTGAGGTGAGGTGATGTGATGTGATAGTTGGTCAGCAGCGGGCAGATGGGTCTGGGCTCTGAGCTCCTGAAAGACGCATGGAAGCTTTAGTCGTCCCAGCTGAGTTACTGGCTGGGCATCCACTTTTGGAAATAAATGCAGGAACTGCTCCCAGGACAGAAATTTCCAGACACTTTCTGAACTCATCTTGTGAAAGTCTCTCTAACATGAGATTAGATAGCTCTTTCCTGGTTCTGCCTTCTGCCCCAAGTCCTTTGGGTGTATCTGAAGCTGTCCTCTACGCTGGATGTGCCAGTCCAGCCACTTGGCTGTGGGTTGGCTCAGGGCATGGACAGAGCAAGGTTGTACCCGCTCGGCGTGTTCCTCAGATGTGAGTCCAAGCAGCCCAGCTCACTCTCTGTTGGGGTTTCTGTAGCACCCTACAGGTCAAAGGCTGTGCTTCCTTCAGCACCGCCGTGCCCAACGCCGGCACCCCACGGGTTCGACAGCGTGGGGAGGGGGCCACCAGGTACACTTCAGCTTTGTAACGCTCTCTTTGGATTTTTACCAAACTTTATGTACAACTTGTGCCTGAGGAAGAGTTGTGGCATTCACAGAACTGGGCAGGCTGTTGTGTTTGCAGTGGTTATAGATTTATAAATGGAAATTTTAACATCAGGTTTATAGCCTTAGGCTTTACCTTCATACTGTGCTGTCAATCCGTAATAAGCATTCCGGGAGAATACTTTACGCCTTAAGCCAAACTGCATTTTACCAATTTAAAATTAACACTTTGAATATTTACCCAGCATCTGACCAACAGTAGTATTCCTCTGAGCACCATCATTCAAGGAACACTGAAGAGTTTTTGGCTCTGGAAGTGCGCGTCTGTTAAGGGAAAGCCAAATGAATATCCCCTACCTGAAATGCCTTCTTAGAATAGCAAAAACATCAAAACAAAGTGCATCCTGGGGAAGCCACATATATTTAGAGAGACAGCCTGCTCTCTCAGTGTACTCATTGGCACTCACTCTGTGCTCTTCTTATTTCTGTCGGTTTAAGGTAGATTTAAGAACTGCAAGAAAAAAAAAGATCCTTGAGCTGAAGCTAGTGTAAAAAGGACAAGTCCCTGAGAAGTCCTTATCTGATCTCTAAAAAGAATAGGAAATATCTGGGTTATAACGGAAAGACCTCTGTAAACTTAACTTTGGAGTCATTTGTGTGGTTGTGCAGCAAAAGGGAATGTTTTAAGGATTTTTACGTAAAAGTGATTTCATTAATTATTGCCATTTCTTTCAGTTCTTATGTTTCAGTCTTTGAAGAGGTTTTGGAAATCATTTCTTGGTGGAAAAAATCTCCTGGGATCAGGGTGGAATTTAAACTCTGTTGGATCTATCCTTTAATGAGCTTCCTATAGTTTTTTCTCTTAAAAGATGCCAGCAAGATGTGTACCACTTGTGTGTGAGCTACAAATGCCTTAAAGACCTGCTACTTTAGCAAAATATATTTTATATAACAAAGAATTAAGCATATAAAACCCAAAATTTGTGGCACTTCAGGCCTTTTAGAGATTCAAATGTCTGCTGTGGAAATCACATAAATCCCACTGTAGGAGTTTGGGATTTTGCTACAAAAATAGTATCAATAAGGAAATACTTAATACTAACACATTGTTCCCTTTTTTATGCATATTTTTTGATAATATTCCTCCAGTTCTTTTGGTTTGTTTTGACCATGGGCTGTTCCAAGTGAAAAAGAAGGATATTGGGAGTCTTAAAGAGATTTGCAAATATTTTTACTGAGATCGCGGTATCTGAAAACTAAGGGACTAGGCTGAGCCAGCGAGGCCATTTCAGTATTCCACTTGTTTTCCAAGTATCTCCCCAAAGTTTCCACTCTTAGGAGTGAAAATATTCTTCCTGACAGCTAGATAAATACAGAAGAGGTCCAGTGAAACCCAAGGCGTTAGTCTAGGTTTATACCACTGAAACTAAAAGCAGAATTTAGCACAAACTGCGGAGCAAAATTATACCAATTAGCGGTGCTTGTTTATTTAATAGTTTTGGAAATGTGCCGTTGATGTTCTCCTTCAAAATTGAGGACAGGTATCTCCGTGGGGGTTGAAATTAGGTGAGTTCCCCCAAAACAGCTGAAAGTTTAAGAGTTCATACATGCTTGAAATTTCTTGCCAGCCTTAAGGGAAGACAAATTTTTATAGCTAGTCTTCTCCCCTCCTGTAAACCCAAAGGTTTACACTTCCCCTCACCCACATGTCTGTGTCCTTGCCAATAGCACGCTCTTCTAGCTTATATATAAGTGACATAATATGTTCTTCCTGCCCTCTTACAGAAAGTATAGAATCATAGAATAGTTTGGGTTGGAAGGGACCTTTAAAGGTCATCTAGTCCAACCCCCCTGCCATGAGCAGGAACATCATCAGCTAGATCAGGTTGCTCAGAGCCCTTCCTAACCTGACCTCGATGTACCTTGAAGTACTCCTTGATGCCTTTCCATTCCCACCCACCCCCATTTCAGTGTTAATGAGAGACCAGGAATCCCCTAAGGACAGCTGGTTTTACCAAGCTCATTCAGACGGTGATCCTACTGTAGTCTCCATCCCTTGGTGGAGTCCCATGACTTGCTATAATGAAAGCTCTTTCATTGTCCTCTTGCAGAAGTGTGTTTCTCTTACCAGCATCATTTCTTGTTGCTGAATCATCCCAGCCACAGCTAATTGACATGCCAGGCAGGCTCCTAGGACAGAGCCCTTTGTCTCATCTCTCTTTACGCCTCCATAGACAAAAGCAGGTTTTCACCATGCTGGTAGAAAAGAGGATGACGGGAAAAGGGCTGCTTTGTAGTGTCTCCTCCACTCCTCTTTGCAACTGGCTGGAATGATAGAGATTTTTCTCCAGGTCTGCCCTACTACCCACACCCCATTTCTTTCGCTATCCATATATTGTGAGATGGAATTGATATTGACCTAGAAGGGTGTGTGCTTTAACCACAGGCTGAAAGCTGTCTATAGAGCTATAAGTCACGGGGGGCTTTTACACATCCATTCAGCAGACCCCACTTACCCCATTGCACTGAAACTACAAACGGAAAAAGCAAACCAGCTTGGAGTTTGTCCCTGCAAAGACATACAATAGCAAGAAAACAGGATGGGTTTGTGCTGAGGAACCAGGACTGCATCTGCAAGGGTATGCCTTCAAATGCCCTTGAACTCCAGCATCAAACACCATCACTGTGTGTCGGGTCTTCCAAGCCCACCTGCACATCACGCCCAGCCTGACAGCAGGTCACGTAAGTCTACTGCCACTCTTACTTCTACCTTGGCTGTAAATAGCTTCTCTTCAAAGACCATGATGAAGAAGAGATGAAATAAATGCAAAATAATTGAAAATAACAAATCCTTAGGAAAAGAAAAATACCGTGTGGGCTACTGTTTCAAGACATGAAACAAGTGATATATATTTAGGTGCAACACCTAATGTGTAAGAGAGGGCATGGCCATTGCTATTTGCCCGACAGACTTTTGAATGAAAGAATATCTCTTTAGAAATTCTTATTTTAATCTAAGTCCCTAGTAGACCTGTTTTTTTCTCTGTTCCCAGAGTTGCAAGGCATAAGCCGGTTTGCACCCCAGAGATGGCACGAAGCGTTGGGGACAGAAAGCCATTTGGTGCCTTGCAGGAAGGTCTGGGCCAGTAACATAAACAAGGAAACAGCTGCTCCATGATAATTTCTTCGCATAACTCCTCTTCATCATGTTCCTTTTAGAGTGATGTTCCTTTTGAAAAGTAAAAGAATGAATTGAATCCCTCTATGCCTGACTTTTTTTTTTTTTTTTGCTGTTCTTATCTTGGATCTTATGTTACCATTTCCATTTTCACAGCTAGAATTTAAAATCAGTATATCTTTTGATTCGGTCAGGTTTTAAATTCCATTTACCCAGATAAATATGACTGCATAGGTTCCAGGGAAGCGGAGCTTGGACGGTGGCACTGTGACTTTGTGCTGGTGGAAATGCGTGTGTTTTGCCTGTGCTGCAGGACAGCCTGGGGCTCTGCTCCAGCCAGGGGACCAGGTTTTGTGTACTGAGCATTAAGTGAAGGGAAAAGAGAAATGGAACGGAGATCAATTCTTTAACCTCTCAGCTATTGATCAACATTTTTAGAGGATTTTTATGGAGCTGTGCCTCTCGGTAGAAAATACCAGCTAATTTTGAGTAATTGCCTTTCAGTACACAGTTTCACTTTAATTATTGAGTTTTTGGAGGCAGGGTTTGGGGGAGGAGAACAATTAGGAAAACAGAAAGAGCACATAGCAGAAATCGTACAAAGTATGTAGAAAAATACTGGTTCATTTACTGCTGAAATTTGGAGAAGATTTATTTTTTTTTAATCAATCCAAAAAACACCCACTGCTATCAGTGTGGTTTTAAGTAAAACTGAAACCTTTATGCTAGAATTAAACCAGATAGCCAATGGGAAGCTGTATATTTGTGAATGAGAACGAGAGCAAAATGCGATCTGTTAAGAATCAGCTGAGTGACAGTCCCAAATTAAACTAATTGATTTGATGTAAGTACTGCTGAGGAGAAATGGGGAAAAATTAAAGGTGGGAAGGACCATCAGGTGGGCTTCTTCCAGATACCACTGAAAAAGAGTATTGGTATGTACAATATTTTAATTCCCTCTAGGGAACAATGAGATATTCTGCACTGAACACTGAGTAAATTAATTACAATTAAGGCTAAATAAAATATTTAAGGGGAAACATAGCATTTTTTCCTAAGTAATAGTACCAGATGTCTCTGAGTAGGTAAAAAGTGCCCAAGCAAGACCACAAGTTGCACAGAAGATATCATAGATGTGAATATTCCTGTTTGCCCCGCTGGTGATAAGCTGGTCCACAGGTTCGTTATATGAGTAGCCCAGGCACCCAAGGATTAGGTTAGGAAATGTTCGTTCTTTGTTGCATGTTACAGGCCAATTCCCAACTGTTTTGAAAGCGTAGTGCTGTATGATCTGGGAGAGGAAGCTATGCTTGAAAGGCGGCTTTCCTGCAAGTGAGAAACAGTTATATTTGACACTTTCCTTTTATGTGTTAACTTCAGCGGCCAAGGGGAGGTGCATTACACTTTAGTTTGTGTCATTTATAGCATCCATTTCTGCTGGCAAAGAAAACTTGGTTTTATTGGCTACCCGCTATTGACAGCCCTCTGTGGTGGCAAGTATATTATCACAGACATCTAAAACAGCTATTTCTTTGCTTTCTCCTCTTCCCCCCTGTCCCCAGTCTGTGCTACTTTCCCACTGTTGAAGGTCATATTTTGTTTTGTTTCCTGATTTTCCTAGTGTACATGCCCTGATTCAGATTCTGCAGCGCTCAGAGTTTTAAGATTTCTCCAGTGTTCATGCTCAATGTAAGGGTAGGGCTAGTAGAAATTTTACTACTCGCATGTAGCTATGATTTTAGGAGTCCCACAATCGGTACACTGCCTCTTCCCCAAACTGCTGGTGTCTACGGGTGCTTCTGGTAATGCTCCCCAGAGCCACCGAGGTGTCACAACTTGGATTAGTTACTTGTTCTCTCTATTAAATTAAAATTAAATGGTAGGTCATGTGCGTGTGAGCTGTAGAATCTACATACAGGGTCTCTATCGCAAAGCCATCAGATAGTTCTGATTATCACGTTATACCCACAGCAAACACTATGAAGTATGAATTTGGGCAGAGAAATTGGCCTGTGGATCTAAACCCCAACCTGATTTGCTCCCGTGCTGCAGTTTACTTCCACCTCTGGTGAACTGGAATAGTGTTTTGTGGGGCTTCGTGATAAATCTGACGTCCAGATGATGGACATCATCCAAGTGAAAAGCAAGGCTTGCGGGGGCAGAAGAATGTACACTAATGAGGGTTATTTAGTGATCTGTGTGGCAGTTCAGGCGCACAGTTATCCCAGTGCAACCGGAGTAACTGTGAACAGCAGGATTGGGTCAGGGTGAGGAGATGCTCAGGAGCTTCTTTTCCTTCTACCACCAAGGGCAGCGTCTGGGGGAACAGCACCCTATGGTTAAAGCATCTTACACAACTGATGTCCTTTGATGGTGCTGAAGGTCTCTTCTTCCCTCGTGTATCACCCATTACCATTAATGAGATTTAGGACTGCACATCAAAAGAAGGCTAGAAACAGTAATGCTGATTTTGTAATGCATAAATACATATTTGCATGATAGATGGGTGGCTGATGTCTCCTGGAGAAGCGTTTGGCTCAGTAGGGTTGGCTCTCAAAGGCTTTTATGGGGAGCCTTGTTATTTTGTCAGCTGCTTTTGTTTGGTTTTTTGTTTTTAAACTGCCATACCAAAAAAATATATTTAACTACATGATAAAAATGTAGTTAAATAAATAAGGCATCGTTAAAATCTATTAAGGACAAGTTAGGAAAGTGCTGATCATATGTGTCATTTACTGTATTAAGTATTATTTTCAATCACATTTCTTCTTTTTGAAAAATGATCTCAAGGAAGCAGGATCAAGGTCACCTTGATTTTGGTTATTCAAGCTCTGCACTGGAATCTACCGAACTGGGCTATGAAAACATAGACCCTCCAGAGATTTCCAGCACACTAGCTTCAGGAGACAGTCAGGTATGCCATGGAAACAGCATATTGGCTTTGGTACCAAATCAACTTGAAGTGAAAACCACTTATTTCAACACTTCACAAGGTAAAAAAAACCCCTCAAAATTAATAAAAAAACCCATAAGGCAAAAGGTCATGCTAGAAATGGGACAGAAATCAGAAATATAGTGTGGAAAAGGACACTTTAATTGACTGAGTGGTTCTCTTTTCTTCTTTCTAGACGTCTCGCAGCATCTTGTAGCTGCAGAGCTGTTAAACATTAGATAATCAAACCATTAGTAGTTAGCACAGTATTCCCTGACCCCTCTCAGTTTGTTTTCAGTTGTGCAGACCTCACTTTGCATTTTTCAGTCTGGCAGCTTAGAGACATTAAACTGTGGAGTCAGCAGTACTATCTGGAATTACCTCTGTTACAATTTGAAGAAAATGAAATTATCTTTAAGATATAAACAGTTTCTAATTAAACTCTGAAGCTGTTTATGTTTCCAAACCAGTCTGAGCTGAGCTCTGCACAAAGACAGACTTCTTCTTTGTCTTTTTCTTTTTTTAATAAAGTTGATATACTGATGTAATAAATTGCTTGTGACAGAGCTAGGTCTGTTGTGCCAGCAGTGCAACTGCTTTTTTAAAAAAACTTAAGCAGCATATCCCTATGCCCTAGTAATTGAGCACATTGCATTCTGGTCCTTCCTTTAGTAGGAAACAGCCACAAGATTACAGAATAGATTTATGTCAGTCTTTCGCTTAACTCCAAGTAGCCCCATGTCTGCAGTGCATTTGGCATTCCTTTTTGTTAATAATTTCCATACATTACAGATACATTTAATTGTTGTAGTAAATAAGATCTGCGTTGGAGAATTAGTGGCGTTAGTTGAAATAGGTTGCATGTTTCCCAGTCCTTTACAGGAGTGGGTCACTGTTAACAATTAGCACACAGAGCTGTGGGGCAGGTCTTTAAAAAAAATGATTTTGCTTTTTATTTTAGTTTAGCCTTTCCCATTTCAGTAGATGTGCCGTTAGAAATGAAAATATTTGGCTTTTCTGGTGTATTCTAGAGGAGAACTCGTACAGATTTACAGCACGCATTTTCTGTAAGTGAAGCTGACAAGGAGAGAGGTTACTTCTCAAATGAAAACACATTTTACTTCTGGTGTGATTATTTATAGCAGATACTTAAGGACAAGCCGTGTTTTCTACTATGTGATGTATCCAGAATGGGTACAGTTTTACTGGCTTGGATGCTGGTATGTGAGAGCTCAGCTGCATTTTGTCTTGTCGGTGTAATATCGATAGAAAATATAGCTCTGTAAGGGGCATTTTTCTCCTGCAGTACTGCTATTGCCATGACCCATGAGAACAAATCATAGAAGGACATTTTCCTTTATCTTAGCTTTCTGTTTCATCAAAAAAAAAACTTTTCAACCTGCAGGGATAAATCTGTAGCGCGGTGCATGGAGAATTAAGCACACGGCGTCCAGTTTTAATTGGTGTTAATGAATTCCAAACTCCCAGAGTATAAATGGAAACATACCTTAAAGGGCATATTCTTAAGGTCACATGAATGCTCCTTTTTGAACATGTGTTGTATGCCCTGAAGCACTTTAAGGAATTGATGTTGACTTGGAAGTCTGAATCACTGTAATTAAATGATGCCTACAGCTGCATTTGCTACAGTTGTCATGGGAATCGCAGAGTCTTTTGTGCCTGGGATAGATGTGCAAAATGTTTAAAATTCAGAGAGGGGAAGATGTCCATTTTACCCCGACAATTGCTCCCCGCAAAGTCATTCTTTTTCTTTTCTAATGTCAAAGCCTGTTACAAAGTCCCGGACGCATTTACTGTGGGACTCTTCTGGCAGAAATGCAGGTAGGCTCCATTTCAGCTTTTTAAAACTGAATGGCACAGCCCCAGCAGTGAGATGAGGATAAGCAACTACCTATTTTAGTGTAAAGTCACTGAAAATAAAGAGGTGAAATAACTTTGGTGTCCTAGGGAGCCTTTCTGGCTTCTTCTAACATAGTATGGAAATTGCGTTCATCTTCGTCATTGATGTTCTCCTGGCAGCCGACCAGCATTAGATGTGAAATCCAGGCTCCCTCCAAGTTGATAGGAAAGCTCCTGTGGACTTCAATAATGCCAGGATTTCATCAAGATACCTATGGGTTCCTTTAGATTTCTCAGGAGCCTTTCATTCCTGTGAGTGAAAGCTTTGATTTGCTCGCTTAAGGATCCCCGAGTGTCAGATCATGGCTCCATCCATTCTTTTCTCATGGCTTGAAATAATAGTTACATACAATGTTGCTACTAATTAGTTTATTTTCTTTGTTCAAGCTCTGTGAAAAAGAAAAGTGAAGCTAGAAAAAGTGATTCATTGTTATTTTATTTATTTTTTTTTTAAAATAATTCCACTTCTATTTGAGGTGACTTAGGTGATATGGGATAAACTGCTTTTCTCTCAATGCTTGTCTTGCAGCAGAAGAAGGGAAGGTTGAAATGCTGGGGAAATGCAGTCTGATTTCTGGCACTGTTATGCCTCACTCATCTTTCCTTTGGATCTTCTAAAAGAAAAAAAAAAATTGAGCCATGCTGCTTGTGAGTCAGATACTCCTGTCTTGAAGCCCTGATTTACTGAGACCAGGTAGTACAGATGTTAAGTGAAATCAATATGATCTTCTCCTCCAGGTATATATTCTCTCCAGCTTTTTGCAGGGCTGAGACATTCTTCTCTGGAACCCACGTCTTGCTGACTGGCGTTTCCATAAGCTTTGTTTTCTTAGTCCTTCTGCTACTGCTCTTCCCAGTGGGAAGGTTCTTCGAGTGCTTTGTCCAGAGGGCTGCTTCCCAAATCTCTTCTGCCTGGCCTGGGTTCCTTTCTTGTGGCGTTTAGCCCTCCTCGGAGCCCTCTTCCCATAACTGGATGTCGTTTCATCTGCTCACCTGATGTACAGGCTCATCCACACCCAAATCCATCTGCTGAGGCCAAGTACCCACAGTACGGCAGGTCTTTAAATCCGGCTGGTCACACTGGTGGCGTCGGCTGGGAGAATAACCCCGTACGCGTCTTTTGCTCTTTAGTGTACGTGTGTCACGAGTTGTGTTTAGGATACACACAGCAGGACAGGCGATTGTACTGCTGAAAGGGGGAAATGTCCACAAATAAATATCATGTGTTGTTTTTACTGTTTTACAATTTGGGTTTGATATTCCCTTTTGTTTGATGTGCTTTGATTTTTGAAAAATTATTTTGTTCTTCTCCCTCACCCAAACATGCTCTCTCTAAAGTGATCCTCTCAAAACCGGGTTCCCAGAGTCAGATTATCTTTTTTTTCCTCCCGGTCTGCTCCTGACCCATTTAAAAAACAAATCCAAGGTTTTTCAAGGGAGAAAGTCAGAACGCAACCGCCTAAACCAACAGCTGATTGTAAAATCATGTTGGGAACTCAATGGAGTGTCACCGTGATGTAGCGCTGCCCTGACATGTCGAGCCGGGTCAGGCAGTGCCTTGTGTCTAACCCGAAATCAGTAGGAAGCTGATCTTCAGCAAGGTATTGCGAGCAACGGGGTAGATCGTTTGTCTTTATTTGCTTGTCGTGTGCCGAGGGTGTTGTGTTTTGTACCATTCGTCTTTATTTGCTTGTCACGTGCCGCGGATGTTGTGTTTTGTGTGGCAGATTTAAACCCAGGGCATTCTGGTTGTGCTCTTTATCGACGGTTTCCTCCGTTGCCGGCAACCGCTGGCAGGCACGGTGCGCCCGCTGTCCTGCTTTTCTGTAGCCTGGGACCAGACCCGGCCTGGCCTTTTCATCCCTCCCTCTGCTCTGGGCTGCTTTTTTGCTTTTACTGTAGTCAGCACTGGATTAACCTCAACTTCTAAGTAGCAGATTGTGAAACCTGAACTCTCAGCAATCCAGCAAATTTTTATTAATGAGGTAGTGGTCTAAAAGGAAACAGAGCAAAAGATGAGCCAGAGGCAAATTCAAACTGATTATAGCTACTTTCCTTGGCTGTCTGGTTTCCAACAGGAAGAACAGTTGTCTGAGTTCAATTCCCATAGAGCTTTTGCAATGCAGATAACTCCGGCGTATAGTCAGAATACTGTCAGGATTGATAAATTGGTTTAGTATTGCTTCACCCCCAGAACACAGAAAGGAAAGTCACAATAGGCCTCTCAACAAGAAAAAACTTCTCTGACCATACATTTGTCAGAGTAAAAGTAACTGCTAATAATGTTTTATTTGGCAGGTTTGTGACTGCAGAAATACCAAGCCATGACAGTGTATACTGTATAAAGCCATTAAGTGTTGTTCCTTTGCAGAAAGTATTTTTGTGAACCATCCAGCCGTTTGTTTCATCGCTGCTTTCTGCCCTGAAGTCCCACATTCAGTATTATAAATCTGCCTTTTTGAATATTTCAGGTAGATAGATTTTCACCTTCCATGTAAGGGGTGAGGTCAAGTCTCAGCTGGGTCTATGACAATCCGATCTAGACACCTGAAGTGAGATTACTTGACTACATTCTGGGAATCTGCACTATCCCCAGGGCCAAATTAAAATGACCCTAAAGTATTTGTGTGTGAAGTTTAAACATTTACATGGAAAGACTTTCTTTTCAATAACCCTGGAAATTTCATTGTAGCACAACAAGCCGTTGCCACTACACATCAATTAAACTAACGACTGGTGTGACATATTCGCAGTTATTTATTGGAAGTGTAAAAACTACCACGAAGTGAACATGACAAAAGCTGCAGGAGAAATCTAGGCTTGTTTTTAAATCACTGACCATGAACTCAGACAGCAAGAGCTTTGATGTCATGCGTAACTACATGGCCCAATTCCGTGCTCTACTTTATTGATGCTCTAGGGATTAAAACTATAAAAGAGGAGCAAGAGAGTGAAAAATAGGCTAGAAAAATAAGTATGAGTTGTCAGACATCTACTGCCTTTTGAAGCAAACTTCCCATTTCAACACTTCATATATATATGTGTGTGTATATATATAAAACCACCCTACATTTTTAGCTAAATCCTTCCGACACTGCCAAAAAAGGTGTGCCCCATCGGTTCTGGGACTGGTGTCTTGTACAAAGCTCTGTCCTGTGCTGCTTGCAAGGGCCTGCACATCTTCCAGGAACCCAAAGGGGCCTCCAGTTTACCCCCTCCTCCCAGTTGTCCTGAGTGTTTGCCATTTGCAAAAGCTTTGGGCGGGAGAGAATCTGCAGATACCTTTAGGGTCTCCCTTTATTGTGCTTGTGGGATCTACTTTAAAACTGCATTTGTGTCTTTCTCCCTCAAAAGTACTTACAAATGAAGACATTGTTTAAATAATAGATTAAAAAGCCCTTCCATATTATGGCACTTGTCTAATTTTAAACAATTGCTATTAAAACATGAGGCGTATGAAATAACGTGTAATGACAGAACTTGATACACGAAGGGATCTGTAGTATTTGAACATCTATTTCAATATCAAAGAAAACTGGATTTTCTCTCCTGCTTAATACCTAATTCTGTGAGGTTCTTTACGCTTACTAAGTCATTAACATACATGCTGTACAGAATAGCTGAAGTGTCAAAAAATGTCATCTGTTAGCAAATGCAGTTTTATTCTAGTAGGCTCATGTCTCTTAGGAGCCCATAAAAAGTTGTTTTCAAGAGATGGAGAGCAGTAATAATGTCTAGAAGGTTAAAACCAAAGGGGGGATGCTTTTTAGTTGTAAAGAATTATGTCAATTAGATCAGGAGTTAGAGAAGGCTGGAAAATTGTCATAGTTCCTTCAAATCAGCACCTCACTGGGTCTGGAAACGTTCGCGTTTCTTGAGCTTCTACCTTCTAGAGGTTTATTCTTGTGTTTCTCTACTGCTGACATCTTTCCCATGGAAAAATCACTTATACCTTAATTAAGAAAAGCAACCTTATCTCTATTTTTTAAGTTAAAAAAAACAAACCCTATTTTTAGGTTTCTGTGTAAAACTGGGATATGCAACAGGAAACCATAAGCGTAAGTCATTGTGCACTCTGTAGAGTATGAACAAGAGGAAGCTCAAACTCCCATCTTCTGCCTCCAAGAAGAGCATCTGAGTTTCTCTCCTCCTCTCCAATTGAAAGTGAGCCACTGTGCAGCCAAAAATCAAGAATTTTGGGGACTGAGAAGAGTAAGTACTCATATTAGTGAATCTGAAAGCGTCCTAAAGTCGAGACAGACACAGAGACACCGCGACGTTCAGTTCAGACAAGGTGTGAACATAAAGTGTTGGAAATTCAGATGTTTGACTCGTGAAATTTCTGACTCGGAGGGCTGTGACTCCACACCCCTCTTGTCTTTGGGCACCTTCACGCTCCTAAAAGCCACTGATGCCTCAGCTATTTCCAGAGACAGCCTCTCAGACTGGACTTTTCAAGCATTCCGGACAAAGCCCTGTCCCGGTTTTCTGCACCTTTGGAAATTAGCTAGCCAACAGTTGTTTCAATAAGTATGGTCCGGAAAATGAAAATGCCCTTTTAAAATTAATATAATCTCCAATTATCATATTACCTCGGGGAGGAAGGCCTGGTGGTACTTAATAGAGCTCTTTGGGGCTGTTGTGCATTTTAATTGAGTGAATAATTGTAAAACACTTCAGGGCCTTTTTGGTAAAAGGCTCTGTATAAACATCGCCATAATGCTGAATAATCAGGTTGCGATATGAACTGGAATAAATGAACCCTATAAATAGATATATAATTTATATATACATATAATGTGTGTGTGTATACATACCAACATTTTGAAGAGAACAAGGCAGTTACTTTATAAAAGTCCTACAGTTCTTGAATAAGAAAAAAATACTGAGATTGGATAGCCATAATCATAATAATCAAAATGTTAGTTTTCAAGATACTGTGAACCTGCGGTTTATCCTTCTGTGCAATGCATATAGAATTGCCAGAAGTGTTGATGGTGCTACTGCTTCAGTGACGCTTCTTGAGAAACAGGGAAATATGTTGTGTTTTATGGTGGACAGCAGGGAGGAGGTAGATCCAAGGTACTAAACTTTTAGATGCCTAAAGATGTTGATAGACATGGTTTGGAGGAACCAAGGGAGTTTCATTTTGGATGGCTTTCCCAAGGTGTTACTGCAGTGCAGTGGTAGGGTGATGGAGCAAAGATCTCCTGAAGCCCAGGTCAGTGCTCCTCCAGGCATTTTCCAGATGGAGCAATGGGACAGTGATGGTGAACATGGCACACCAGCCTCAGCGGTGGGATCAGTGCTTGGTCTGTAGCTGATCTGCTGTGTTACCCTGCATGGATCAGCAGCCACTCTGTTTCTCCTGAACGCTCTGGCTGTCTGCTCTTAAGACTATAATTTTCTGGGGCAGTGAGTCTCTCTGCTTCTGTGCCTGTACTCTCCTGTTGTTCAGCCCATTAGGAGGGGGAATGCCTCTGAAATGGAGATGATGGAGATGAACTTTTATAGTTGAGGCAAAAAAAGCTTATGCTGGGCAACGCGGTGCTCGTACAAAGCGCTCTCTATTTTTAAAAGGGACTCGACACAGTGATGATGCCACTTCACTTAGTTAATGAAAGGAGCCATCTAATACAGGCTAAATGCAAAACTGCATAGAGGAAACTGGCATTTGAATGGCTTGAGTGCTTGAAATACAAATGAATGGGAGAAGACCAGGCTGTTTCTAAAGGAATCAATTACCAGGCATCCTCTTACCACTGTGAAGCTCTCATTTGCAGGAGCAGTCAAAGCTATTTTTGCTGGGAACTAGGATATTCGTTGCTCGAGATTAAGCGCATCTTTTAAGCACCAAGGAGACACTGAGGAATGCTGTGGATTCAAGAGGGATAGAAAGGCTCTGAAATTATTTTCCTTGCTGTAAACCCACTGGAGAGACTGATGTAGTGCTGGGCACAATTTGAGTTCTGTAGAGTTGTACCCACAGCCAGAATGGTTTGACAAAATGATCCATTGTGTATTAAATCTACAGATTCAAATGGTGTAGAAAATGAGTGGGCTATTCAGCATCTTATAGTAGGACTAAAGTTTCCTTTCTCTTCTCAACTGCAGAAGAATGAGGAAATCTGTAAAAGAAAATGTCTTGAGTGAAGGATAATGGAATATACTGATTGCTAATGATCTTTTTACCTCTGGAAGGTTCTCCAATGGCCTGTATGACCTGGTAGCTGAGGGTTTTCCCAATAGCATAAGTGTCTGATCTACCAAAGAAAGCACAAATATCCCTGTTGAGCATGTTACTGAAATCTTGGGAGACAGGTCAAGGACTGAATTTACTGTGGAGACCCCACTACCTTTTCCCACCCAAAGGTAGTTCTTCCAGGTGAGGTCTGAAGCCTCTTAGCGGGGTAGCGCGCGGAAGCTTGCTGCGTTTGTTCAGAGGACGAGTTTCTTTCACATAACCATAACTTTGGCATTTTTCACAAGCTCCAGACTCACTTACACATCGTGCCTAATGCTACTGACATCTGATATCTATAGCTTCCCTTCCCATCTGCCAGGGATTTCATGCTTCTGATGAAACAGCTTTAAAATTGCAAAGACAGACAAAATGTAGCCTAAAATCACGATGATCAAATGCTGTGGCTTTTACATGGGATTTTTTTTTTGTCAAAAAAATTAAGAATGGTTGTGTGTCGGAATATCACGGTATTAAAGATCAATTATGTTTCCAGTGAAATACCAACTGGCATCAATTGATGTGGGATCTTCTCTTGCATGGTGTGGTTACCCTTCAGTTGCTCTCTGTTTCCACTTGTTGGGTTCATCTCTGGTTTTGCATTGCTTTATTTTGGGCTTACTTGGTAAAGAAAAAATATTTTCAGAAAATTTTATCAAATAACATGTGCTGCACTGATGTCAGCTGAGGAAATCAGCGTCAAGAGCAGGAAAAGCCAGAAGATGAATGGATCTCTTAGTTCAAAATAGGAAACAGCTTGAAGTTCCTTTGGGGGGAAACAGAAACCTCATTCATTAACAATGACATTATTTCACCTCTGGTACAGAGTAAGGATTCTGTTCTCCTGGTGAAGGACAGAGACATCTCACATTCATGCAAATGACCCTGAGCATTCTTGATACAAAGGAACAGCCCTAAAATATCGACCATTTTGACTGGTGAGCTGTTCTCATAATCCATGTGTGGCTGAGACATATGGCACTGGGAAAAATGCATTATTTGTGTTCCTGAATTGATTTCTGTCTGTGTGAGGTACGTATGTCTCCCTGTCTCATTTCAGTGGATATCAAAGCAAATCTGTGTCACTGCAGTGAAGGATCTTGCCTGGATGATGCACTCTTCATTTATTCATACTTTGATATAAGGAGCATGTCTGATCAAGCACTCATATATTTTGTGCAGGGTTTATCAGTCAGATGTATCTGGGTTTCCCGAGTTTCTTCTGGTGTTTGATAGCAGTGTACATCCATCTACTTGTTCATAGTCACGTACACAAAATTTTGTGGGGCTTTTTTCCAGTCAAACTAAGAGTAGGACAGGAGTTTGTCCCGTCCTGTTGAGAACACCTCCAATTGCTCAATACAAAATGGTCAGTAGGAGGTTTTCCAAGTCTTTTTCTTTTCCGTTCCATTACTCCATGTTCCTTCCCTGTTTTCCCTCGGGGCCCAGAGCTGCAGCTAGCAGCCTGACTCCTATTCTGAAATTTCTTTATTTATCTTAGATTCTGTCATTTTGCCTAAACATTGATATTTTCCAGAAATCAGCTTTTTACATGGAGATGCCTATTAACTTTCTGAAGTCATATGTCAGTGAATCACAGAACTGTTTAGTGTAACTAGACAAGCCCTATATTGATACACAAAAATTATTTTCTTCGGAGTCACGTTTATGTTCTTTTGCAATGAGCTGGCTGCTTTATTGCGAAAGAATCTGTAAAAGAGGTAATTTTAAATAGGCACAAAATAAATTCTGCTCTGTAAGGTACCCATAGCCTTTCTAGAAGATCCTAATTAACCTCCTTGTGTCAGCATAGGAAGCTCTCTTGCATTTGTAATTGTCAAACATTTCTTGTTTTTAATGGAAATGATCCCTTTCCTGATACCTGTAGGCATCATCGTTCGCAAAGCAAGATTTAATTTCAGGATGTTAGAAAAAACAGTAGATTAATCGAAGTCTGAAGTTCAGCAGTGCAGAACTTCCATCTATTATCTTGGTTGTCTGTAAAGATTATGCCCTAATAACACGAGTGATACAAAGCATTTAGTGGATAAAGTCCGGTCATTAATGGGTTGGGTCCCTGTGCTGCCATACTGTTGAATTACTGCTGGACCAGCAGTGACGAAGGTACCAAGTCTTAGGGGAGATGCTGTTTTATGACTTGGGGGTAACACAGATTCAACGTAACCATGTGCAGAGAAGGCAGAGCAGACTTTGGGACATGACACTGACGGCCAGATCCAGGTGCTGCTTTGTCTCATATCTGCGAGTCAAACTGCAAACATTCATTAGAAAAATGGAATTAAGTCCTCCAACAAAAAAAACACAGATTATCTGGTGGTATTTGTACTACACTGGATCGTTTTGCCAACATTGTTCATGTGTGTTTTGCAAAAGAAATCAAAGACGCTTTGTGCCTGCACAACAGGGTCAAATCCTGCTCTCAGCAGTGTGAATTCAAGATATGGGTATTTTCAGTAGTGCCTTTACAGTCATCCTGATTTAATATAAGAACTGTATTTGCTTTAATCATGCAGTTCCCAAGCTCGACTTTGATGAATTGCAGAGGCAGGCTCTTATCAAGTAACTTTGTGTTTTTCTCTATTTACTTTTTTTTTTCCTGAAAAGAGCAGGAAGTTTGCCATACTGCAGAGCAAGATGAATGAATTTGCCATTTAAGGCTAAATTTTCCAAGAAGGATTAGGATGGTTGGCAGTCCTGTAAATGCAGGAATCCTCCTTGCAAGCCCAGTGTTTCTTTAGGATAATGATCAACATTTGCTCTATATCTACACGTGCAAAAAAAGGGAGAAGGAATTCCAAATGGGAACACAGCAGCTACAAATTTAAGTGAAAATGATGGAAATCTCCTTACTCATAGTCAGAAATTACTATAAATGGTTTTGGCTCAATTTTACAATGAATTGCTATGTCTCAATCCTATATTAAAGAGTTAAGAAGAGATGAACACTATCTTCTTGTTTGTGCACAGATGTGCTAAAAGGTCACCAGTGTGACAGGAGAGAGATGTTTTCACCTGATAATAGTACCTCTCTTTTTTTGTCTCCATGTATTTTTCTTCTAGCTATCCATTTCCCATGGTATTCAGTAGCTGCAGCAGAAAGGACCTGGAAAACAGCCTGGAAAAAGGAGTGGGAATGTGTCTGTTTAACTTGCCCGAGGCCAAGGAGTCCTTTGGTGGACAGAAGTGTGGGAATGGCTACGTGGAAGATGGAGAGGAGTGCGACTGCGGGGAGCCCGACGTAAGACACCACCTTAGAATTACTGCTCACCTCCTGTCTGCAGGTTTTTAACAGTAGAGAGCAGTCAGAATTGGTTTGGCATGTTTAACGCTATTCAGTGTAAACCAAAACTCTGACTGTCCCTTCTCTGCTTCTGTCTTATCAGCTTAAACCTCAGAGTCCTCAGACACGTGGGGAGTTTCTACTCAACTTGCGTTTGAGTTGCTACAGTTCAGGCAGGGCTTTAGTTAAGAATGTGCTCCATTCACCATTAGAGAACAAACTCTCTCATGGCTTGTCCAACAGATTAACCACGACTAACTCTCATGTTCCTAACAACAGAAATTCCTTTAAGTACTAGCTAATAAGCTAAACCCAAAATAAATTTGTTAACATTGCTCAGATTTCTCGAGATGCCATGCATGAATTGAAGGTTTGTTTCCATATATGAGAAGCCACTCCTATATTAATACTAATACAAATATAAATAGTTACATACATATTAATATTGCCTTTTTTCATTCATATTTTTTCATTGTAGCTAGCTTCAGTTTTTAGGTACAAGACCTTTTCCTCCTTCACTATGAGATTTTTCTTTGCCGCTGACAAATTACCTTACTAACAGAAATAGCCTTTACTGCCTCCCAAAAAGATCATTACTACTTCAAAGATCATTCCATTTGGTTTAGTGAATGTGTCAGAGGATGCTCAGATCAGGTGGAAATAGGCAAAACTTGGGGGTCAAATAATATCCGAGCCGACATCCTTATCCCTTTGGCTTCCCGTGCTCATTGGCTGTATTGAACTTCTCTCAGATTATCCAAATTAAATACATCAGCAGATGAGGGATTTGTTTCCTGTGATAAATATGGTTCTACAGAGAAAATAGATTGGGGCAGTTAAAACAGAAAGATATTCCTGTATCCTGTCTATACAGTGTATTGGATTTACACAAGCCATAAGGATTTCCTGACAGTTCACTCATTCTTCAGGGTAACGAGGTTGGAGGAAGCAGGCTTATCTTCTTGTTTAAAGTCAATAGAGTGCAAGCAGCTTGCAAATGTCTTTCTAACCCAGTTATCTTTCTCATTTTCACTTTTAAATGTTAGCGATACCTTTTCAAGTCAAAGCCATTACACTGCTATAATCTGAGTGGTACCAGAAAACCCGTTAAATTAGATAATAATTCACTGCCCAGTCATTTATACCAGCTGAGTTTTGTCAATAGTGTTGCAGTATTTTATGGCCTGGAAAGCTGTACAATAACATATGCTAGTTGCATTTTACCAGTGGTCAGAATTAAAAGACGGGTAGATGTGGTGCTGAGGGACATGGTTTAGTGGTGGTTTTGGCAGGGTTAGCTTGATGGTTGGACTCGATGATCTTAAAGGTCCCTTCCAACCTAGACGATTCTATGATTCTATTCTGTGAAATATCGGGCTGAATATGTAGATGTAGGTGTTTGATAGGGGTATTTCTCCTTTGCTCTAGGTAAAATATTAGCCCTGTGTTGAGGTCTGTGCTCACTGACATTCCTTAGCTGCAGGACAGCAGTGGATTCATGAGGGTGGAGAGTTATGACTGTAGCACACCTCCCACCCTTCGGACCACTCGGGAAATGCTCATGCAGTAGGGACTGTCTGACCACCTCCATCCACACTACAGTCTCATGTGCGCCAGGCGCTGGTCATCTTCTTGGGTATAATGGATGTCGGCGTGCCCACCACCAGGCCAAGAGTGTAAGACCTGACCAAGGATGGTACTACCAATTAGGCTCCAACTTCATTTTGGATTATATTACCAAAAACGTCTGACATGCTACAGTGTCTGTGGAAGGAGAGTTAAAGTAGATTACACATGGAAAGATAGAAGAAGGAAAAAAAATAAAAAATATCCTTGGTCCTTGAGAACTGAAAGGTGACAAATGTGGCTAATTTTATAACAGGCTGCAAGGGGAATCAGAAAACTACAAATCAGAAGCAAATCAGAAGTCAGACGAATTACTTCCAAATATAATTAAGAGCTAATGCCTGAATAGCTGTGACATGCCAGGGACAAGTCAACACAGCTTTTGTGCCGGGAAATCTTGTCTTACAAACCTATTACAGTGCTCTGAAGGTCTTAACAAGTGAATGGAAAGGGATGATGCTGTTATTGCAGCCTGTTAGGAGTTCAGAGGCTTTAGACCAAAGCCTGTCAACAAAGCCTCTTTAGGAGACTGAGCAGCTGCAGAATGAGAGAATATTGCATGGGCAAAAATTGGGTTAAAAGACAGGAAATACAACTAGGTATAAAACATCCATTTTATGCAGTGGAAGGAAATCTGCTGTGATGTATCCATGAGATGTGTCCTGGCAACTACACAATTCAGCATATTCATAAACAACCCGGGAAGAGGAATAGTCTTGAATTTGCTGACGATATTAGTTAAGATGGTAGAGATGAAAGCTGGCTGTGAAGAACTGCAGAGGAACCTTCTGAGACAGCTGGACTGGGCATTAAGATGACAAATGGGATTCAGTGTGGAGTGATGCACATTCCAAACATCACATATAAGATGATGGACTTGGAGCTGACTCTCACCATAGAGGAACAAGACTTCATATTGCAATAAATAGTCTCATGAAAACGTCAGCTCGGTGCTCAAGAGTGGTCTAAAAGGTAAATAGGCTGTTAGAAATTACTAGGGAAGAAATAGGAAAACAAAACAAAGCACCAGTAGGCCCCTATAAATCTGCAGCGTGCTGCGCCTGAAACTGCATGTGCAGGTTTTCCCTACCCCTCCCTGATCTCAGGAAGGATAAAGCAGAATGAAAAAGGTTGAAAGAAAAGCAGTAAGGTGGTTCGAAGTTTTGGAGGGGCTCTGGCTGAAAAAGAAGAAAATGAAGGAAGATGCGACACAGGCGGATAAAATCGTGAGTGAAATGGAAAGAGCGAGTGGGGAGTGATTGCCCCCGACAAGAACTGTGCAAATGAAGTTAGAAAATGGCAGGTTTCAAACAAGCAGAAGGAACTGCTCCCCAGACTGCGTCGTTTACTTGCAAGTTCCTTTCCACTGAATGTTAGAGGTGCTAAAAATGTCCGTGGAGCCAAAGGAAAGCCGGGACACTAGGAAGGTATCATGGATGTGTGTTGACATTCCTGTCCTTAAGCATTTTCTGCTGGCAGCTGTCAGGGGGACACGAGGCTAGAAGGGTTATAGGTTGACCCAATGCGGTCTATGTTGTGTTCTTAGAAAGGCGGGGTTGAAAACAAGATGTCCTGTCTACAATCCGCGACATCGCGTAGGTGATGCTAGAATCGCTGTTGCGTTAGTCTGTCCAGGATGCTCTGGTGAGCCCAGGAGACCTACACCAAGAAACTCAACTCCAATCATTGCTGTTGTTACTAATAATAACTAATAATAATGAACTAGAACACAGCAGTAGTTTCGGGTGGCAGCCTCCAGCCTCCGAAAGCCTTGTGAGCCTTTTCTGTTTGCTCGCCTGTTTATGTCACAACCATTCCTGACAATTTAATAACCCAGGCACAAAAAGTATTTACCGAGCTCGTTCCCTACAATGAGTAATAAGTGCGTGAGCAATTGGAAATTTCAAAGGCTGCAGTAACATCATTCAAAGAGCCGTGTCTTTATCCCAAGTTGTCTGTGGAATGCCAATTGCTTTCCATGGCTGGCTGGTGTAGGGCCAGATGATGGGGTATAGGAGCTGACTGGTTCAGAAGTACCGAAATTGGACTGACATTGCCTCCCTCCACTCTGCTTTTCTCACATTGCCGTTGAGGTGAATTTATAAAATGTGCTTCTGTGCAGAGGAACGTTACTTCTTAAATGCAGCAGCTGCACAGAAATATTTGCGTAGCCTTCCGGCATGATCGAAAATAGGTGCAGGAAGTTGTTCCACTGCTTCAGAGCAGCACAGTTAGCTTTGTCTGGTCAGGCAGATATTATCTAAGGAAACAGTGAAATGCTGAGAATCTTTTTGCTCTTTATTTGTGAGTGCAGTGGTAGCCCAGTCTTCCAGTTGGAAAGCTTTACAAAAGCCGATAAAGTAACAAGAGGCTGTGAACATCATTCTAACCCACTTATTTTTCCTGTGTTCCCTGTATTGTTAGTGATCCCTTGTTAAGTCAAACTGACTTAACACAGCTGAAGAGCAATTTTATCTGCTGCTATTTTTGTTAGAGAGCTGAGATTCCAGCGCAGCTGATGTAACTTGCAGCTTGTGAGCATAATCTTGGAAAAACAAGCCCATTATTTTCTGAAACTTCTTACTAGCTCATTCTATGGAGAATAAAGTTTGCAAAAGCCCACACATGCCACCGTCTAATCCGTAAGTGTGAAACTGGGATGTATCAGTTAGTGAGAACGCAATTCATACTCATTTCATTTCTCAAAGCTCTATTACTGACATACCTGGTAAGAGATTACATGGAATGGTGCCATCGTCTTTCTTTGTGGCAGCCACCAGTCTCCCTGCCACAGAGAAGTTTGGTGAGCAACTATCACAAAATAGAGAGTGGTGATGCTCAGAAACCGTAGCACAGGTCCTGGATCCTCGCAGGAGGCAGTGGAATCCTTCCACTGATTTTTGTGGAAATAAACCACCATACTACTGTACCAGGATTGGTATCAGTGTACTTGAGTTGTTTGTGATATTTGGGATTGGATCCACAGTTGGAATAAACCAGCCTTCCTCAATGGCTTCTCTGGTTTTACTACAATTATTGCGCTTGTTGAATCTAAGGGCAGACGAGACGGTTTGGATCAAGTTGTAGAGTTTCATGCATAATTCATTAGTTCATGCCTAGCTTTTCTTGGCGGAGCTATAGGCAGCCTCTTGATTTACAGCCCATTGTGACTGAAAGTTGTCTGCTCTAAATTTATCCTCCATCTAGGAATGTACAAACCGGTGCTGCAATGCCACTACCTGTACCTTGAAACCGGGAGCAGTGTGCGCGCACGGACTTTGCTGCGAAGAGTGCCAGGTGAACCAACGGAAACGTTTCTTACCTGTGTGGGGTGGGCAGAACTCCGCAATCTTCCCAACCGCAGAGCAGTAAGCACGGGGGGCGGAACAAGCAAATTGGTATCATTAAGCATTAAGACACTCGCATTTCATGGAAGCAATTCAAAAAATTCTCAAAATGTAACAGTTATTGAAGGAGCAGATCGACAGACTTTTTTGATGGTGTCTGTGCTATTTGTAGCCATTTCGTTTGCTCATGCAAAACCTCTTCTCTTTTCGTGAACTTTTGTATGCTTTGATTTTTTTCCTGCTTTTATGGATGCTGTGCTCTGGCAAGCAGTCATTAAATGCTGGACCCTCTTTTTATGGGAAGGCTCTTAAAATATTAATTCTGACAACAGCGTATATATTTTTAATGGCAGATCATCAGCTCTTGTGGACTCCTAACGTACTATAAAAAGCCAACTTGCCGCAGGCATTTACCTTCTTGAATTCTCAGACCATCTCTTGCATATGGGCTAATAAAGCATTCAGTAAGTTTCCATTGTGTCTGTGGCAGCCATCTGCCTAAAAGCTCAGTAGCAGCAAGCTATCAAAACACCTACCAAATGCTTTTTAGCAAAATCAATCTTCAAGTCTTTTTGCTTTTTACCAAAGGCACTGCGGTGATGCAGTTCAAATTCAGTGCCGCTCCCAGAGCACATCCGTCTTCTGTGGTTGCTCTTGATAAGTGAATGTTCAGGTTGGGACATCCCGCCGTTGCCTACTAGTTGCCTTCAGCTCTGAAAAAAATGTAGTTATCCAGGGAAATCAGGACAGGACAGGAACAGTGACATGGACTAGTTGTATAATTAAGTTGAAGAAGATCTTGAGGTCCATGACAGAGTGACATTTCCATGAGGAAATGCACCTCCATCCCAAGAAGCTGCCGGGCAGCTGAATCCAGCATCAGGTGGGCTGGTGGCTTTGTGAGCCATAACATACCACATAACATAATGTTATGGGATCGGCTGGCTGCCCTGGTCACTGCTCTGTCGTTAAAGCCATATGTATGAAAAGGTTTCTGGTCTGACCTTTGGTTAGCGCTACAGAGCATCCTTTGCAGGAGGCACGCTGAAAACTTTGGTTCGCATTTGAAAACTAAGAACAGGTTGGGTTTACCTTCTGACCTGAGCCACGTGAGCGATGTTCACAGTTGCAACCTCAGTTTGGCCCTCCTTCCTGCCAAACCCTTTGCAACCCGTGTCAAATAAATGTATTTAAAGAGCTGAGTAATCCTTATACTGTCCTCTGCGGTCAGTTGGTGCAGAGCCAGTGGAAAAAGCTGTTCATGCGCTGCATGGGTTATACCGCTGCAGAACTCTGATTGATTTGGAATTACAGCAGTTAAGGGGTTTTTGTTTGTTTTGCAGTTAAAACCAGCGGGGATTTCTTGCAGAGAGTCAAGTAATTCCTGTGATCTGCCGGAGTTTTGCACGGGAGCCAGCCCTCACTGCCCAGCCAACGTGTACCTGCACGACGGGCACGCGTGCCACGGGGTGGACGGCTATTGCTACAATGGCATCTGCCAGACCCACGAGCAGCAGTGTATCACCCTCTGGGGCCAAGGTGAGTTGGAGAACCAGGAGATGTGTTTATGAGATAGGCTTGGGGAAAAAAAAAAAGTGCGTGATTATAGATGGATTTGGAGGAATTATATACAGTACCAATCTGCACCTATTCTTTTCTGAAATGGGGAACTGAATAATGAGGGAATCATTTTGTGATTCATTTTATCCTTGATTTGCTGTTGCGTTCGTTTCTTGCAGCGGGAGGTAGCGAGCAACAGTAACTAGGTTCATTCTGCAACGCTGCTGCGAATGGCTAGGTGAACTTAGAGAAATCACCTCATACTGACTTTGATATGGCCTTATGTCATCCTACACAGTGCTGAACGCTCTTGACAGGTTGGAATCACCTCCCTTTTCAGGCTCATATTTAAACTTCCTTCTGCACTCAAACTTGCTCATCTGCAAAACATATATGTCTCTCTACATCCCAAAACAGAGATCTGTGTTTGAATTAACATAAGATTCTTGTATTATTGTGTGTATTTTATCAACCGGTGTTACCCTGTAGACCTGCCTCCTGACAGTACTCTTAGCAGAGTACGCACTGAAGCAGGAAGAGATTTTATTCTCCCTTGGGAACTTACTTACATTTTGCAAAAATCTAATAGCGTGAGTTCTTGGGTTATGCTAAACATGATATCCCAGGAAAGCATTCACCTTTTTGTAATGTCCCGTGACCCTTCCACTGGAATACAAATACTAACTCAGCATTTTGCTATTGCCTCCTGCATCGCTGGGGACAAGTCATGTCTCCTGCAGCATCTCACTTACCCCCTCTCTCAAATGGGAAAAAACACTTTTACCTCTCCTGAACGGAAGCGTTATTTAGCATCAGATTTAATTAGTTGTTTTAAACTAACTTTTTCATCTCGCTTGGCCTCTTTAAATTCAGTATCTCTCTGTCTTCAAATCTGCTCCAAAACTTATGTATCAATATAATGACACACAGATGTTTCCCTTGGTCAAAAACCTCATCAGAAGTCTATTGAAGGATTTACCTCTTCTTCAGAGGGACTCAGACCATTGGCAATTTTTGTTTTAAAGAGCATTAAAGCATCTCAAAAAATAATGCCACTGATGCAGATAGCAGGTTCGCTTGGTCATGTGGGTATAAGAACATATTAGAGGAGTTCCAGTTCAAAATTAAACTCCCCACGTGGAACAAACCTGTACCTGATATACTCCTCCGAATCCCAGCCGCGTCGTAGAGCTAATATGAGCTCATATAGTCATGTACAATTATAGCCTCCAGTCTTAGTCATACTGGGATTTTCAATCCCCTGGATACAGAAACATTTTCTCTTGTATAAAGCAAAATCTCCTTATGAACCAGTTTCCCATGCCATGGAAAGTTACTCGGTCAGACTGTTAATGATTCCAGTCGCTGAGAAAAATTCAGCAAAAGGTCAGGGAGCTGAATTGCTGCAGCTCCTTTGCCAAGTCTGTTTCCTAATGCAGCACGTCCTTCAACCCTCCCAGGCTTCCCTAATTCTTTCTTGTCTTCCTTCTTGGGACTATTCAATATGGGCACTGCTGTGCATGGAGTCTCCGGTGGTCAAGGCTATGGGGGTCCGCTTATGAGGAAGATGACTTCGTTAAGAACAGAGCTCGAACAGACTTTAACTGGAATATCCTTATTTGTCTTGGGAATACCCAGGGATAAAGATTTTGAAAGGGAGGATGGGACATTACCAAACCTGAACTGAAAGCNGCCTCAACAACCTCTCTGGGCAACCTGTTCCAGTGCCTCACCACCCTCAAAGTGAAAAACTTCTTCCTAATGTTCGATCTAAACCTGCTCTCTTCCAGTTTGAAGCCATTCCCCCTCGTCCTGTCACTACATGCCCCAGTAAAAAGTCCTTCCCCAGCTCTCCTGTAGGCCCCCTTTAGGGACTGGAAGGCCACAATAAGATCTCCCTGGAGCCTTCTCTTCTCCAGGCTGAACAGCCCCAAGAAAGGTGACTTCGTTAAGAACAGAGCTCAAACAGACTTTAACTGGAATACCCTTATTTGTCTTGGGAATACCCAGGGATAAAGATTTTGAAAGGGAGGATGGGACATTACCAAACCTGAACTGAAAGCCTTGCTTCTGATCCCATTGTTGGAGGTATAAATTAGAAATAATGTCAGTAAAGTAAACGTTCAAACAGTTTAGTAGATACGGTTCAAGCAAAACCCAGGGCCTATATTCTGGATTTAAAAACTAGGGATGTGAATATCCACTTCATCACATCTGGTTGGAGTACGAGCTGGCAGACGCAGGGTGGAATGGGAAGAGGGTTAGGTGGGCAAAACAGTTGGAAAAATATCATGGGACAGATAAAAAACCTTTCCTTCCAGCCCTACTTGTAGCAAAAAGAGAGACTTGACATTCTAACATGTTGTCTCTGGACATCATATCAAAAAGATATGTTTGAACCTTTTACCAGATTGTTGTAATTAATTAAAATTGTTTTCTACAAGTGCATGTATTGGAGTGGAGTGGGTTTAAAAAAAAAATGCAATACCATAATGAGAAAACAGATCATAGCTCATTTACATTAATTCCTTTTTTCTTCTTCCCAGGAGGAGGAAGCCATGCAGAGCAAAATACAATAACTTTTCTTAAAATAATATTCAGTATATTGAATCCCTTATCAATGTCTTCTTTTGTATATCTTTCTTTACTCATCAGATTACAGATGTCCAGCAGCCCCATGATAAACATCAATCTTAATATTTTTAGATCTAGTTAAAGAAAAATGATGAGCACTGTCAGAGCTTGTTAACGTTAGGCTGAGCAATAGGAACCTGCTTCCAGAAAGAGGTACATGCATTTCCTTGGGGTTTTTTTTTGTTACTTTCAACAAATAAATTCAAATCAAATGGAGGAGTACTTTTTGCTATTCCCTATCTGCATGGAAAGCTTGGAGTGAAAGAGGGGAGGAGCACGTGGGGACAGTCTCTGAAAATAGCCATAAATTCCTCTTAAAAGACCAACTTCATTCCAGTCTGCTCCCAGAACACATAAATTTCTTTACACTCTCTCTCTCACCTTAATTCATGTCATTTTTATCCTTAAGGAGCGACGTGCGTGAATTGCTTGTGACCTTTTTTACTTCATATTCAAAAATATCAAATTGCAGTGATCTGACCTATTGATAGTAGTGTGACTGAAAGATACATCGATAGTAACGCGTCTGTGTAATGTCTGGTACTGCACTGGCATTTTCCGGGAGCAACTAGATACGCAGATAAAGCTATTTAAGAGAGAGAAATTATTGATTACCAAGGAACAGAATATTCTCAGCTTTAGACTCGTGGCGTTTTCTACATTGACAAGAAAATGATTCTCTAGGGAAGGAAAGGAAATGCTTGTCAGTGTGTTTTCCTACATTTCCCTGAGAGGGCCAAAAGCAGTGATTTTGGGGAGCCAATGGCAGGCGTTGACTTAATAATTAGAACATACTTAAATTTATTGCATAGACATGGCCATTTTTTTAGGCACGCACAATCTTAATTTTAATGTCAATATTTGTTACAAAGGCCTGTCACTGGATAAGAGCTTTGCAGTTTTTTCCAAGTACAACCCTATAGGCAGAATAGATGGGCTTCCCCATCCGAGTTAGCTGACCAAACCATTCCAAACTGAGGTTTTTTGGTTGTTTTTTTTTGTTTGTGTGCTTTTTTTTTTCCAAAATACTAATTTATCCAAGCACTCTAAAGGTTTGAATACAGTAAAATCAAACTATTTTGATCGTCACAGATTTACAGCCAGGCCTTTTCTTTTGGAGATGTGAAAGGCGTTAAGCCATGTTCTCAGAGCCAGTGAGAGCTGGCGTACTCCTTAAATGCCAAAAAAAATAACAGCTCCACCCCATGTCACTCGTGCACAGACGTAACAACAAGGATCACCGAGGTGGCGAGAGAGACCAAGGGGAGCTTGTGGAAAATGTGCTTTGCATCATCAGTGCAGTATAACAAACGTAATGAGATATAAAATCCAGGTGCAAATCACATGACCGATAACTGTATTTTTATGCTTATATTTATTTATACAGTTGTTCGTGGTGCTTGTTGGTATACTCTGAGCAACAGAACTCCAGTCTTTTAATCAGAGGGGCATTTTTTCCCCCCATAAACACTGTATTTATTTTTTTTAATAAGTCTTGAGACAATGTTGGGAACTGAATTGAAATATCTTTCTTTTCCGCTGCCAGCCTGATAACGGGTGTTTCTCTGTTCCTGGAATCAGCACCATGGTCAGAAATTTCTCCTTTTTCGGGAGACCGTGACGGTATTTTCCCATTGCAGCAGGTCTTGCGCTGATCTGAAATGACACAGCGTTTCTGTATTGCTTCCAAAAGCATAGAACATCTCTTTTTTTTTTTTTTTTTTTTTTTTNNTTCAGCCGTATAGGGAAAGAAGTGGGCTCATCAATAAACACATTTGGAGAAAAAAAGTCTCCAGGCTGACAACTGCAGTGGTGAGCTTTGACCTTCTGCAGTTTCAAATGGCTGATTTAATCCCTTGGATAAGGCTTGGCTGACAGGACCTTAATTACAGGGTCACGATACTATAATTATCAATAGCAAAGTGAAATAAACTCTGCTCATCCAGCTCAAAGCACTTAATAACCACTGGAAATCTTTCACAAATCATTTCGCCTTTGTCTGTAGAGGAGGCAAAATAAAGAACGACAGGACTTTCTGCTTCAGTTTATATGGTGCAATCATGATAAATGGGTTTCCTCCAGAAACACAGCATTACTATTCTCTTCCTTAAGCATCCTCTGAAAACCTCCTTTTAACTTGGTAGCTCCATCTGTTCAGCTTCTTACCCTCTGATATGTTTTCATCTATAAAAAAGTCCAAATATTGTGAGAAACCAGTCAGGAGAGGGAACAGCCATCTGAATCCCAAGCAGCAACGTGTTTTGGTTTGAGACCAAAGACAGAAATTGAAGCTAGATTTTGGTTTCCAAGCCGCAGATGATCATTGGGTACCAGGTGTTTTCATACACAGACTGCTCCGAGCCTGGCAGGGGAGCATTTTTTTGTAGTCCGTGAGATCTGTTTTCTTGTCAAGTATTATTGGTTGGAGTTAAAGCTCACTGCCCTGCAAGGATGCTGCAGATGTGTTCTTCCTGCAGGCTGCTTTCCATCATGTGTAGCACACTTGACTTCTACATTCAAAAAAGCCAATCAAACAGAAAAAACGTTTCACCAGTTGAAAGAGGAAGATAAATACCTTAAACTCTCTTAGTATTTCAGTCAGCCCTTTCTCTTTTTAACACCATTTCTTTCATAAGACCTCATTAGGTCACTCGCAGTCAAAGCGCAGGACGTGAGCATTCATTTTGCTTTTGGCAGCTTTTGGAGCCACGCAGCACTCTGGGGAAAGTGTGTCTGAGCTCTGGGCTGCTGCTGACACATCTCCAAGGAAGCCTCCAGTCATTGCGATGATACACCATTGTCTGAACCAGTTGGGGCACAAGGCTCCCGGCCAAGAAAAAAACAAGACCCATAGCAATTGCATGTGGTCACGGTAGATGGCTGAGGGGTTTATTCCTTTGGCGAGTAGGTCTGAGCGAGTCAGTCTTTGCAGATGCGGGAGAAAAAGCAATTTTACTTGGCCTCTTGCTTACAGCATGTTTTTTTCCTTCCCTCCCCTCCCCTACTAAAGCTGGCGTAGTATATGCACATGTTAATGTTTGTATCAAGCTGAATAGTTAATGTGCCTGCCCTGGAAAGACGAGGAGGAATCGACATGCTGAAAATGGAAATTTTACTTTTGCTTTTTGCACAGTGCCTTGTCTGGATGCTTTTGTTGATTTTTTGATTATTGCTTGTGGTTTAATGAAAAGAAACGAAAGAATCCTGTGTGAGTCCCTTTTAATAGTTCCAGATTTGAGAAATATTCTGAACTCAGCAAGCTTGATCGTAATCTTCCAAAGAATTTCAAGCTCTTGTCCTGCTCTCCAGGGAACCAGCAGCTCATATTCTGTTCCTTCTGTGCCTTTCTTTCTGAGTTTTCCAGTTTCAGTATGTAAAAATGTTAGAAGGAGAAGAGGGTGCCATCTTAAGCCTCTCCAAGTTTTAATATTTTGTCCTTAATAGCATTAGATTGCTGTTCAGCAGTATATAGTATTAGTCAAGCTTCTGACTGTGAAATGCAGATAATTAATTGAGGCTTTAATCTCTGAGTTATTAGTGAAAAGATCCACGCTAACTGGAAGTTTTACAATCATATTCCTATTTTCTTCTCCAGGAATTTGACCCCTTTTTTTTTTAAAAAAAAAAAAACCTTGTTTCTCTTTGAAGGCTTTCAAATGAAATCTTCAGGATGGTTTAAATAAATGATATGTTTTACCCACAGTTAGAGGCATACACACTTGGAAGTGGCTCAAAACACTTGAAAAAAAAATGTAACGTTAACTCAGATATTCTGTCTCTGTTAAAGATCAGGGAACACTATAGAAATTAAATATTCTCAGCCTTTAGGCTCTCACACCATTTGTTGCCAGGTTTTTTTGTTTTAGTTTGGCTGATCTATCAGAAGTACAAAAATGTATCTAGCAGATATCCGTTAAGAGTTTTAGCCAGTGTATCTCCTTACCACCTTGTCTCCTCAACGCAAGTCTGTCTATTGGAGTAGTTGAAACGTTGGCAATGACTGGATTGTGCTATTAATTATCTTCATGGAAAGAAAATATGGGGTAGTAGAGGGCCCTAGCAAAGGGCCTCTTAATCTTGCAAGGAGCAGCAATTATTGGCTGGAAATAAAAGCCACACTTCACAGTAGAACAAAGGGATTACATTCTAATACATGGACCAATTAATCATTGCACCAGTCAAACGAGGGAGGTAGAGCCTCCACCTCTTAGACATTTCAGATGAACGCGTGTTTCTTCCCCTGGAAGATATTCAGTAGTTGGTCTGGGGAACTATTTTCTAGGGAAAAATGGGCATGGCATTGTCTGTATAAGACATTAGAATAGATGTTCTAATAGCACCTTTTAACTTCTAAAAAGTGGGGATGAATAATGTGTCTGCACAAACATTTCCAGTGCTACTCCCATCTGGGAAGTTCCTTTGCCGTTAGGATACGTCTCCATCATAAAATACTGCAGTAGATAAGAACCAGATGCTGCCTGTCTTCCCAGATTCCTACTTCTACCACCATGGTAGAAACGACCCTTCTTTCAAGTCAGTCTTCCCTCTCAGGAGTGGATTTCCTGAGGATTAAGGTAGGGATGGGTTCCCTGCCTCTCCCCAGAGCATTAGCTTCAGCTAACAGCAGCATATTCTCTTTGCCATGTCTTGTGGTCATGCTTTTACAGTCACATAGCACTCCAGTTTGCAACTGGATTTTTTCTGGTGTCTTGTTGTTCTGAATTGCACTTAAAAAAGGTCTTTCTTGAAAAGTATTTTCTTTGGCTTCAGCTCTTGGGGTCTCACTAGAATAACGTGGACTCCTGTAAAAATAAGGGAGTTAACTTACCAGTTGGCCTTTGTCTTTCTTCACCAAACTAGATTTGGCATTTGCTAAAAGTTTTTGTGCCCTTGGAGGATTCACAAGAGGGATATCATCTAGAGAAATTCTGAAAGAGAATGAGTTCTGCATTGTCTATTGCTCAGCATCGCCAAGAGAGACAAATAACAGTGGGAAACCCGCACATTCAGGCTCTTCAATTAGCATGCTGATCCAGCACAACTGTTTTGTTGTGCTTCATCAATATGCAGATCACACCTTACCTTCTCCTAAAGCATCAGCGGAGCTCCAAGAAAATTATTAAAAACACCTTGTATGAGATGAAAGTTCTGATTAGGTTTTGTTTCAGGTGCGAAACCTGCTCCTGGGATCTGCTTTGAGAGAGTCAATTCTGCAGGGGATCCTTACGGCAACTGTGGCAAAGACTCCAAGAGCTCCTTTGCGAAATGTGAACCCAGGTAGGGTCTCCCCCTACAAGCACAGGAGCAGATGCGTGGTGGTGGGAGGGGGCTAATAACGTTTAAAATTATTTAACTAATCTTTGGGTTTGTTTATTTCCTTCAGAGATGCTAAATGTGGAAAAATTCAGTGTCAAGGAGGAGCGAATCGACCTGTAATTGGTACCAATGCTGTTTCCATAGAAACTAATATCCCACTTCAGGAAGGTGGCAAGATTCTGTGTCGTGGTACCCACGTGTATCTGGGGGACGATATGCCCGATCCTGGTCTTGTGCTGTCAGGAACGAAGTGTGAAGATGGAAAAGTAAGGTTCTGAAATACTCCCAAACGAGGAGAACATCACTATCATGCTGCCAAGTATTTAGCACTAAACTGACCGGGTTTTGCTTTGGGATTTTTTTTTCCATAAAGGAATTGTTTGCCGTCTTCACACTGAGTCAGATTTTTACTCCCTTCTTCTGTTGGACACGATTCTGGATTAGAGATTTGCAGATGCAATGCAAGTTGCTTAAGTTCACAACTGACTTTTTGAGGACAGTCCCAACTGTCTGTCCGTGTAGGGTAGAGGTTTTCTGCAAAATACGTACAGCAAAATACATTACAAGATTGTTAATGAGTTTCTGAGGAGTTCAATGTATTCACTTTCCCAATGTCTGTGGCATTGCAAAATTGTCGTTAACTTCACTTTAGGTTTCAAAATGTGTTTCATAATCTGCTGATTATGGTTCTCCCCCCTCATTATTTTCTTGCAGAAGAAGCTCTCTCTGTACACACTATTAGAAAAATATAAACCCATTGATGCTCAGCCACCAAAACTGATTTTTGCAATCATATTTTGCAAACTGTGAATGACCCGAAGGGAATGTAGTCCAAATTTCATGTGGCTGTCCCATTCTTAGGTTTTCTTTTGTGAGAAAAGGAACAGAGAAAGGTGGGAGACAGCCATGAGTTTACAGGGAGGAGCATTGGAAAGGAGCCCAAGAACTATTGAAATGAAGAAGGTTTCCCCATCCTCAGTGGATTACTTGCAATAAGAAAAAAAAAAAAAAGTGCTTTGATAATTTGTGGTAAATTCAAATAAGCCTCTGAATTTCTGAATGCTTTTGAGTTGTGTTGGATTATCACACTGCATTGGGAACAGGTTTAAAATATGTCCCTAGTGAAACTACAGCTCTGTTACAGGAAAACAACCCTTACAACATTTCTGAGTCAATCTGGTATAAAATGTCTTTTCAAAGGAAATTCAATGCTGGGAAAGCACCCCATTATGTTTTACTAATGAGTATTTAATCTTTCTAATCTATCTAATCATACACATACACACTATAGAATACACAGGCTAATACTTATGAAATTGTATGTTTTACTTTGAGGACATTAGTGCATTTGTATTATGGATTAAGAATATGAATTTAAATATTCTTGAGTTTTCTAAGCTGCAGATACGCAATTTGAAATGCAGCCATTTTAATGTGATCAAAATTCTGTGAGCTACTGCACTATGAATATTTGAATTGTGAATACTGCTGTAATCAGACCATATTCTCTACATGCGTGCATGTTGATGCCAATTCACTCTAATTTCCTTTCCATTTTTCCTTCTCCCCAGGGGATAAGTGCCCTGATTAAGCATCCCTGTCGTCTCCTTCAACACTATTCCCTGCTTAATGCTAATTATTGTGACTGACTTTTAGTACTACTGAACTGAACTGCAGTTAAACATGAGCAAAATTGTGCAGTGATTTTTTTTTTTCTCTTTTTTTTCGGTCAACAGCATAGTAACAGTTATTCCAGTACTGATTTCTTCTTTCTTCAGTTTTGAGTAGGTTAACTTCTCATTACTGACGTCTTCATCAGTCATTTGATTGTGTGATGGTATTATTAGATGGTACTAATGTTGCTTTACCTCAATTTTCAGCTATATTGGTAAAGTTTACCTGTAATGACTGGAAAAAAAAAAAATTGAATTTTATTACTTTGCAGATGCCATTTGTTTACTTTCCTATGAGGTTATTACTACACTTTAAATATGATTGGTTTATATTTGACACCCCAAAAAAAATGTTTAGCTTGGGAAAACTCTTAGAAGGGTCTCATTTTTGCTGAAGAACAATGAGGAGTCCGTATATATCAGTGCCCTCAGCTGAGTATTCAGGCTGTCCTGGGGCCAAGTTCTGTACTGGCACAAATAAGTGTTGCGCTATTGATATAAACAGAACTATGCTAATTCACACCACGAGGGGACCTGAACCGTTCCTTGAGGAATCACCTGCTGCTGCGAAGACATGAATGCAGCCAGATCAGGTACAGGAAAGAATCTTGCTCAATGCATTCCTAGTCCTGAAAAAATGCAAATTACTACTTTTTAAATTGGCTTTAAAAAAAAAAAAACAAAACCCCAGTTGCTCACCATGAGTTCCACTTCAGTGAAACCGTGAGTGTTTATTTACACGAGCTCAGCATATCAACCAAATATGAACTGTGTCTGAAATTCAGTACTGGCCAGGATGCCGATCGAGAGCAGCGCTCAGCTTCCACCGAGCTGGACCTAGAAGACTTCCAAAGGCGTAAGAAGAACACGACACCTAATTCTGGTGTCCTTATCTTTTTGCCAATGTAACGTTGTCAATGCAGCGTGTGTATTGGGAAATCTTTAACCGCTAAAAGAACCACTGATGGATGAGGAGACGCAGAGGGCTGGAGAGGGACATGATGCCTTGTGAGCACCAGCAGTTCTGTCCCTGTTAAAACTCCTTTTCTCTTATTTTGCAGATTTGCCTTAATCGCCGGTGCCAGAATACGAGTGTTTTTGGTGTGCATAAGTGTGCAACAAAGTGCCATGGACGTGGAGTAAGCATTATAGGAACAATTTTTACAATCAGTCAATAAACACTGGACAAGAAATCATTTTCTGTAATCGCTTTGCGATCTATGATTGTTTGTAATATATCAGTCAAAGTCACTGCAATACTTTTTTGTTATTTATTTCCATTTTCAGTGTCCACTATTTGAACTGCAAGCAATGAAATTATTTTTCTTTAACAAAGAAATATTTATCAGGTAGTAATTATCTTGTTCTTAATTAACAGTCTGTGATAAAAAGGAATTTTGTCATCTTCAAAGCAATTTTAAGTCTAACCTTCGTTCGTGAAGAATTCCCATTAACATTTAAAAAAATACAGTTTCTACTTGGATACAGAGAAGTTAAAATATGCATTTGAATTGAGATTCAAATAGAACAGCATTTCCAAAAATATTAAAATAAAGTGAAACCATAATGATGAGTTTCATGGTATGAAAGTGGTGCAGGATGAAAAAGTTGATGATATCAGTTAATAATATCAAAGTGTTTTGAAACCTAGTTTATATTATGAAAATGTTAATTATGTCAAGCTATGCCTTATTAACCTTGATTTGCTGATGATCTGTTTGTTTCTGTGAAAATCTGTGGCAACCACATTGGAAGAGGCATAGGAAATTCTCTGGCCTCTCCTGAGAAGGGATTTTAATTTGATGTAACTTATTTTATCATCCCACATTTGAAAAACTGTGCAGTGTTGATGGTGCTGCATGTTATCATTGTGCTGGAATGAGCATCAGTTGAGAGTGGCATCTTTACGTCTGTATGATGGAGAACCTCTGGTGACTCCTGAGTAGCAAAAAATGACCTTGCGGAGTTACAGATGGGAACTCCTGCAGTGCTTTAATTTAAAAAATAATGCTTAACGAATTATATTTTTAATTATCATGCTGTCTTTGAAAAGTAAATCTTTTTTTTTTTTTTTTTTTTGCATTTTATATGGCCATAGCCAGTCTAAGCTATGTGAATGATATTTTAATACTCTGCAGCCACAGGCAGTACAGTCTTTCTGGAAGCCCGCCAGCTGACCTTGCCAGAAAAATGCATATTTGCAAACTCCTGTGAACTACCTAGTGCCTTACTCAGAAACCCAGTTATTAATCTATTGTGTAGTTTCTACATGGTGGTGGTAGATCAGTGTTAGCACAGAATTAAGGACCATATTGACAACCAGCCCTAAGCCCAAGAATTTTCCTTAAAAAATATTTTGAGCATCTACCTGTGACTGTGCCAACTTCGGCTTCTGCAACAAATTTTTTGGCGCGTTATTTCATGTATTCTGTCGATACAGCACGGAGCTTCGGCCTCTGCATTGGTCACATCGCCACTACTTGGGCAGGAAAATGAAATCAAAAGCAGCCCTTCGTTTGATGGGTGTTTGGGACTGTGAGATGTCCTGAGGAAAAGGCCATGAGTCTACTGGCTCCTCTGCTCTGTGCAATGGGAACAGGCTGATGTCAATGATGGACTCCAGTCCTTTGGAGCTCTCCTATTCTGTAGGGAGCATTTGGTAAATCAGGTCTTGCTAGCTGTTCCTTAACTCGGATTAAAACCACTGAGGACTGTATCTGTATAGACGGTGCAGGAGAGGTATCAAACAGAGGTTTTCCTCAGCCCTGATTCCAGTTTCACGTGTTCTTCCAGCAACTGGTCCATCTTAGAGCTGGGGGATCTGAGCAGGGGAGAAATCAGTCTGCAGCCTAGTGCGAGCCCCTGATGGATGGGAGCGTTCAAGTGGGCTGACAAGGCTGTACAGCGTGAACAGCGTAGAGAGACTCTTGTTCCTATGAAAGCAGAAGGAACAGAAGTTAGAAAGCAGATAATGTTGCTGCTGGAGGCAAAGAGAGAATAAGACTTAAGAGGTGTGTGATTATCCTTATATTATTGAAGTTGTCAGCTGATGCAACTCAAACGATTACCTGCCAAATAAATAATGCTTTTTTAGCATCCCTGTTACTCCATGGTGCCTTGAGCTCAGAGTTGCTCTCTGCCCTCCTAGTTGTGCCAACAGGCAGATACCACTACGTCTCTTTTCTTCAAAAAGCTTTATTTCTCTCAGCTGGGTCACTATCTGATTAGGAGGCCTTATCAGCCCGTGCTGCTCTCAGATGTATAGGGTAATCCTTCTCACGTTCAGTCATTTGTCTCGTTTTGCAGGTCTGCAACAATAAAAAGAACTGCCACTGCGAGGCTGACTGGGCCCCCCCCTACTGTGACAAGCCAGGGTTTGGTGGCAGCGTGGACAGTGGACCAATTAGGCAAGCAGGTTAGTAGTAATTCCTGCTTTACCCGTCGTTCCCATGATGAAGAGCGGGAATACAAAGTGTCGCCTTGTAAGCAGTGAGTGAGATTGGGAAATAAGTCAGTAAATGAAATCGCTTAATCCAAAGATATTGGCACCAACTTGAAAATTTAGTGAAGCAAAACCAAGGCAGGCTGAGTCCATCAGTTTTCTTGCGTAACTAAAGGCACAGTGATCCCGGCAGGCTCACTTCTTTACCTTTCCTTGCCTTCTTCCTTGCCTTTCTCCTTGCCTTTCTGGTTTTTTTTAGGATACACAGTGAAGTGTAGTAGCTCACTGCACTAAGTAGGAAATGGTATTGATTTAAGCCGAGGATGAGGCGCTAACTCCCACACTTGAGCTAATCCTGTTGCCAAGGTAGATGAACGTTGCAGTACTCTTGGATTCACCTTGAGATATGCCAAGCTCCAGTGTTCTCCACGGAGTCCCTCAGGATAGGACTACCTCATTGTCCACGTAGCCTGCTTCTGTAGCTGTGTGCCTAATGAAGAGTGGATATTGCAATGATTATAAATGCAAAATTATTGCATAATCAAAAAACAGAATTATATTTGACATTGTGCTTCTAAGGAGGATCTTTTGTATTGCAGAATATAGCAGATTTCTGACTATGTCAGATTAAAACTACATTTTACAGACAGTTTCCACACACTCACCAGAAGTTGCCCTCATATATGATAGTAGTAGGAGACATGCATTTTCTATAATTTGTGTTTCAATTTCCCCTTGTTCAATCTGCAGTACATTAGCTATAGTATCTTACTTCACCATTGGCCAACCTCAGAAGGAATTATTTCTGTATATTGTGAACTTTTATAGGATTTGATAATCATCACACAGCAATTTTTCCCCAGAGTACTGTAACTTCAGTGACTTCCACAGAGATGTTTCTGATTTATGGCTGAGTAAGTGACAGGACGAGCAGTCTACTCGCATAGACATATATAAACTAAAACTTGCTGGAAAATGATCTGCATGCTTTCATATGAATAATGCTATTCAAAACCAAAATGGACTGTATTCTCTACATGCCAGATCCTGCAGTGAATTGTAATACTGGATTTATGGCATCACGGTCATTTCCATGACAAAGTTTCACATTGTGATTTCACTGTTGAAAGATCTTTTTTTAAATACCTACCGGTCGGTGAGATGGCAAAGAAAGCGTGCTCAGGCACTGAACAAGTGTGATTACTTGTGTGTTAAATGTTTTCTTTTAAGATTTGCTCTAAAGCATTATAGTCCTTTTACAGCTTACCTGAAAGCTAAGTGTCTAGGGAACTACATAATATATTATAATAACGTGCTGCGTAGACAACGCTAACTGGAGAAGACAAATATAGGACATCTTTGATAGTTCTTGCATTTTCATGTTTTGGAAGCTAACTCTTCAATTTAACAGAAAATTGTTTTAACAATAGTTTAATATAGTGTGGTAGTTTCACCATTTTTCTCAAAAGGCAGCACTACATTCAGTAACACTGGGAATAAAAAAATATGGAAATTGCTAGAGGACCTAATTTTCTATTGCTGACACTTAGATTTAAATATGAACACTTGGTGGGGTGGCCTGGATTATGATCTGAGTAGTTTGCACATCCCTAAATCAAATTACAGAAGGATTAGCTCAATAAAATACTTTCACCTTAGTCAAACAAGGCACATGGCCTCATTAGTATTTAGTAACTGATTTTATCTCGCTGACTTAGAATAAACGTATGTATGTGACACACTGTATTTTTCATACAAAGAAGCCTTAAATATTTAATTGCTAGGTAGAGTTGTTAATTAATTTAAACTGCATAATCTTAGCTTATTAATTTTATTAATCTTCTAGGGATGGTGAGGGATTGATTACTCTGCAGTGCTCTAAGGTAAAAAGCATAGCGCTTCATGCCCCATCAAAGCCCCGCGTGGAGTTTGTTCGGTCAGTGGTGCTGACTGTGTTCACCGGCAGCCGAGTGAGCTTAGCCCAGTAGATGAGAGCCAGCTGGCTGCAAATCCATCAGGATAAGACTGAGACAGTGATGATAGGTTACCAGCGCAAAGATTAAAGCTGTTTCTCCTACTGTGGGCGTGCGCATTTTTTAGGTCGGCAGTCCTGAAGAATCACAACATCCTCTCCTCCAGGCAATGACCATATCACATATCCGCAAGGATCGGAGCTGCTGCTTGCCTCTTGCTAAAAATAAGGCTTTCTTTCAGCCGCGAGTCATCTAGTCAGGGTTCACCTCACCGTTGTGCCTCGCTTAGGTCCCAGCAAAGTACTTAAAGCAGCTTAAAGCACTCCGAAAACTGGAACAAGTACAGAAGGCTGCAGCCCCTCGCTAAGCAGAGCATCCCTCTGAGAGCACGCAGCGCCGTTGCTGAAGGCTTTGCTTCGGCTCCTCGCTTGCCTCCAGATTCGACTTGACAGCCATCTGGGCCGGGCCACAATCTTCCAGATTTCAGACTGTTTTCCCAGTGTTTAAGCGCAATGAAACCCTTAAAATCTGGTTAGCAAGGAGCTAGGGTTACCGCTGATGTTTGAGGGACGGAATATTTAGAAGTTTGGACTTTACCCCAGCCATGATCTAGGCATTTCTGTCCCTTTTCTCTCCCTCTCGGCCTCTGTCTCCCTCCCACCCTGGCAGCCCATGAAGAAGGAGCCAGTCGGCATCGCTACGGCCATCACCCTGGGGATGGCTGGATGAGGCCAACAGCCCGCACACCTTATGTCCCATCTGCAGGTGACAACCTAAGCAGGACCTCAATATAGGTGCGGAGAGAGTACACGGAGATGTTCATGTCTGGACCCAGATATCTGACCAGAATAGAACAGAGTAGTTCAGTTGGAAGGGACCTACAATGTTATATTTCAACCATTTTTTTCCCCATTTTTTAAAGAAACAACTTTAAACCAGGCAAAAATTCCAGGCTAGAAGAAATAAGAGTTTATTAGTCTTTAATTCATAGTTTATTCACTTCACCTGCATCGCAGTTAGAAACCCGGGCCAGGCACCAACGTCCCACTCCATCCATGTGACACGTTCTGGTAGAGATGGCTCCTGGTAGAAGTTGAATCAATGTGTTTTGTTGCAGATAACAAGAGTTTAACCGTTGGAGTGTTGATAACCATTCTGTGCCTTATCTTTGCTGGATCAATCATGTATCTGAAAAGGAAGACTTTCATGAGATGGTTGTTTACAAGTAAAAAGACAACAATAGAGAAACTAAGGTATGATCGTTTTCCCTAATTATACTCTAATAGATATTAGTAGAGAGTAGCTGTAAACGTGGCAGCTCTCATCCTGACGTCCATCACAGGAGGATGTGAACCTGTTAGAAAGAGCCAGCCTTAACAAAAATACCCACCAAGTATTAACAGCGGTGTTTTCCCTGGTTTAGTTCAACTGTATTGATTGCAAGTAAACAATGTAGGCTTTGGTTTGACTGTATACCTCCTTTGTGATAAAAAATTTAGAAGTGAAGGAAGTATTGCTTTTATTTTCATTTGCCTGAAATAGTTTCATTACATTGCACGGCCTTTTATCTAAACTCAGTTGAGTGAGCTGAAACTTTCATATTTGAGGTCATTACTGTTTAAATGCTGGATTCATTAGAATAGTCTCTTGGGTGTTACAAAGCTGCATTTCCACAGATTGCAGAAGCTAATTTAACAGACTACTGGTTTCCAAAAAATCAATATTTATTTTTATTCTTGCAGGAGCACTACACAATTTTTACTTTCCTTGTTTACTATAAAAAGTCAGAAAGCCCTTGCAAAATCTCATTCTGAAAAGAGGATACTGTTTTAAAAAAATGTTATAAAGCAGAATGTTGTGTTTAATAAGTATATGTCTGTATTGCAGATCTGTGAGTCCAGCGAGACCTTCCAGTTCATCTGAGCCTAATCATGTTCATACCACATCCCTCAGTAAAAATCTCATCATGAAGCCACAAAATACAAACATGCAAAAAGTAAGTCCCTAAATAGTGCTTTTTTTAATGAAAAAAAATCCCATATTATATATTTTGGATCTCATTTATTTTAATTTATTATAATACTTTATTATAATTATTATTGCATTAATATTTTATATTATAATTATATCATTATTATTGCATTAATAATTTGTGTTGTAATTATATCATTGTTATTGCATTAATAGTTTATGTTATTAAATATATTTAGAATAAATACTTTATTATAACACAATTACTAAATTATCTTAATATCATGTAGAATTAACAATATGTAAAATGGGAGAAGATGTAGGCTTCAAAATACATTTACGGCTTCCAAGTTTTAGACAGGCGGGGATGTCAAGTGCAGAAAAGAAATAGTTTATTCTGCAGGATAGCTCACGCCAGAACACTCCATCTGAATGGTGAAGGATTAGTGCTTGAGTGGGATTCTGGAAGCTGCTAATTGCTTCTCTGGTTGCAGAGGTGTTGAAGGCAGATGAAAGCAGAGTAGAAAAGAAAAGCAAGCAAATAACATAGATTCTAAAGTAGCGAATGTAATGTCAACTCTTGAAGTTTCTAATTTTTGGTTGGGGTTGTTTTAATAGAGAGATGGTCCAAGAAGACCACTGCCGTATCAGATCATTGACATCAGTAACCCTGTGAAGGCACACGATCTGCCACAATTAAAAACACCGCAGCGAGTCCTGCCTCCCCTTCCCCAGCTGCCGTGCCACCAAGCTGTGCCTGAAAGACCCTTGCCAGCTAACCCTTCGCTGAGGTTCACCCAGGTAACCATTGATTTTCTTTACGCTTCTCTTCTAGTTAATATTTAGTGTCTGAGTATCCGCATGCGGTGAAGAGGAATGAAGCATTTTCTCATCTTTCATATTGGCCTTTTTCCACAGTATTTCCTTTGTACTTTGTACAAGTTTAGAAATGCAGTGTAGATATATTGGTTCATGCCAACCGAGGCTGTGGTCCTAAAATTTAGGATCCTGAGCTCTCTGTTCACCACTCAGAAGACACAACGGTGTACACAAGCCCCATATCACAGGCAAACACGGGCTCATCTCGCCATCTGCCCATCCGGAGGGGAAACCGTACGGTTTGTTAGCGAGGTGCCAAATACAGAGATATAGTTTAGGAAGTCTTGTGCAAGAGCAAGAGGTATATTAGCTCGATGTGCTTCTGTTCTGCCAAGGGGTGTATGAATTGCACTTATTTTTTTTCCAGAACACAGACCTGAAAAGCAGACTTGTAATTACCCACGCTATTTCATGTAGACGTTGCTTTCACTGCAATGTTTAAATAGAGCTGGCAACCCTTTTTTTTTTGTAATAAGATGTATTTCGAAGCGATATTCCGGGTAGATGAAGTTGTCTGTGCAGCTGTCTGTATTAAATTGTCCCTTTTCATGTCACTGGCTTCTCTCTTCTGGTTGTATTTGTAGCTTGACTGTCTCTAAGCAGAGGAATCAGGCACCCACCTATTTCTGTTTTGTAGACATTGTGCTACTCTGGATATAGTACAAGATGAAAACAAAGTGAATGTCATTATCACCAACCTATCATAAATGAGTATCACATTGATTTGGATGCACATAGTGCAAATCTGTACCCAAATAGCTGTTTGTTGAGTGACTGTGCCTCTCCGAACCTACATGGATGTCCAAGGACTGAGCACCTTCTTCCCACAGCAACCTTGTGAGCTGCTCTGAGACACGTTCCCAATGATTTATAGGAGAATATGGCTATGAGAAACAGTTGCTGAAGTGCAGTGCTTTGAAACGCGGTTGTAAAAATAACACAAAAACAAAAAGGGATGAGGCATTGCTGAGCTGCCATGGCAGTGTACTTACGGATTATGACAGCAGAAGAAGTGTGTCTAGTTTTAATTTCGTGTAAGTCTGAACATTGAATCACTCAGGTTAGACTTAGGCCAACTTTTACAAGCGCGGTCAGTTTTGCTTTCAAAATATTTAAGTTTTTTCTTCTTCCCTTTTCCATCTTGCTGGTCATTTATTTTCCTTTTCAGGGGAATGGGAAATACTGATTCTTTCTAAAATCAGCTTTACAAGAAATCTGAAGTAGTATCGGTTTGTGTTGCTTTTGTCTTTAGCTCCAATGGTTTTGTTGTTTATTTTCTTGCATTCCTTAAAACATTCTGCATATTTCAGAATTTAAGTAGAAGTGCTTTTCTGTTTCTTAATCAAATGGTTCCATTTAAAAAAAAAAAAAGAAATTTCTTCTATTTCTTATCTAGCCACTTATAAGCTCATGCTGTCTGCCACTAGCAGAAGACAGATGGAGAAAAGGCTTTCCAAGAAAAAGTAACCATTTCTCATTCTGATGGTGCATCTGTATCTGCCCCAGCCTGTCATCGCACATCAAAGCAGCCCGATGCACCGCTGCAATTCATCTTCCTAAGTGCCCTCCCCTTCAAATCCCACATAAAGTGCAAGGTAGAATACTAGATCTCTACTACTATCATTACCAAAGACTGACAGATCTGAAACCGCCAAAAAGCTTTTCAGTTTGGCAGCTGAAATGAATTGTGATGGTTACTCCATCAAGCAAAATATCGCTGTTTTCCATTTTCAGTTGCTGCACGAAACAGAGGTAGGACAAACGCGATCGGCTCAAGGCAACCTGGTGAATAAGCAAGAGTGGCTTCTTTCAAAATTACATCTATAACCTCAATTCAAGACTGTCAGAAATAGCTACTTTTTATATCCTAGGGACACAGAAAACACCATATGGGAAGAAAATCTTTTCTTCTGAAGTTAACGATTTTACTCCCTCAAAGCTTGGAAGAAGTAAATGAACTTGAGAATAGATTTGGTCTATGTTATATAGATACTACTTAATGTACTGCTTCCGCACTCTCTTGGAAGTGCATCCATCAGGTCATCGAGAGGAAACACTTTAAAAATCATTGCTACATTCATAATACCATCCAGATGCTCAGTACTGCAGTGTAGTGCTGAAGAAGAGTATCCGAAACCATTCACTCTTTCTATGGCTTCACAGCTGCCTCCTCCTGCTTCTCCCTTCTGAGAGGTATATTTAAGCACGAGTTGCTTTCCTGCCGCCTCTGGGCTCCGAGCAGGAGATAGCTGAGGCATAACATACCAAGTAGACTCCACGACGACTCTTTTCCCCTCTAGTGGCTGTTGAGACAGCAATGAATGGATTAGTATTTTGCTATAAAAATTCCTTTCAGATGTAAGTAAAATAGTTAAAAAAAATACAACAATGATGACAACTAAAAAAACCAACCAACTAAACAAAAAAATAAACAGCAAATGAACTGTTGCCAAGTTTAATATTGGTTGGAACTAGATGATCTTCAAGCTCCCTTCCAACCTAAACCGTTCTACGATTCTAATATTTAACAATCTTTTGACTGATAAACAGTTTTTTCTTCTTTCAGATGCTCTCGCAAGGCAAACACACTTTATTTACAGGCCAGATTCACAGCCAGTATAAATCAGCGCAGCACCTTTGAGCTCAAGGAAGCGGAGCGGCTTTATGCCGACCGTGGGTTCAGTCCACGCATTCGGATTTGATCACTTCCACGTGGTTTCGCTACTGTTAGCATTCAGGTGCTGCCTCTGATACTGTCATCATCTTATTACCAAAATATATCTCATATTTTACAGGTCATCCTTCTTACAGGAAATACAGCTTTGTGGTTTTACTTTTCCCCTAGTAAAACCGAGCTGGGCTCACCTTCTGCTCATTCTGCCACAGTTATTTGTGTTAATACCTCTCCTGTGTCACCTCAGCCTGGCTTTAGACATGGAGGGCTAACACAAATTAAGTTCCCATCTAGACAGATTGAGGAAGGCACCCCTTCTCACCCAGTGCATTTCAGGCAAGAACCTTCTTCCAGTTGCTTATTTAAAAGAATATATCAGCGAAACGAACTAAAGCTCCGTCCACCTGATGTCTTTGTGGCTGCTCCATGTGAGAATTATGTTTTCCTTTCTAGCGGAGCTGTAAAAAGAGATCACGACAATATTTGAAACAATGCTTCCCCACATACAGACAGAGACTAAACGCATTAAACACTAAGTTGTTGATATAAAACTGGACAAAGAAATCCACCCATAAACTCTTTGTATTGAAGAGCTGAATCTCTGCAGGGGACAAAAATGGGCTGGGAGAAGGGAGAGAGATGAAGCAGGGAAGCACAGCCATGGTGGTACTGTGTGCTAGGGACTTGCCAGGACATCGAAGGCTGCAGCAAGTTTCCACACATGTTAACACACAAAGTGGTATCAATTTGGGTTCTCCTGAGGCACGTGAAGAATATAAAAGACCGTCCTGAAATCAGTTTGGAGGAGGGGATTTATTTCTTCAAATGTATTTTCCTCTGCTTCTAAGGATGTATATTTTCCTGGTGGCATTCTCCTGGGCTGACGTCTCTTTTCTATGAATCGTTCCTCCATGTTTCTTCATCTCTGCCATTACACATTCTCCATCTCCATTTTTATCTGAATTCCCTCCCTTTTTTTCCCCTCTTTCCTTTACCCTTTCCTACCAACTTGCCACACTAGACTTTCTGGGAAGCCTCTTTGTTGCTTCCTCCTCGAGGATATTAATTCAAGGATGACATTTTTACAAGCTCTGGAGAAAAAAATAAAAAGAAATCAGGTGTTGGGCTTCTCTACTCATCAGAGTTATATTTATAGTATGATTGCTGTTTCAACATACTTCCCCACATGGAAGTTTCTTCTGGAATAAGAAGGCCTAAAGAATTAGTTCGGCTTAGGCATCAAAGATTACCTTAATGCTCAGCCGTGAGAAGATGCTCGCTCCTCAGCTGAAGAGCTGTTCTAGATCAGCACCTATGGATTAGCCATTTCAGCCAGCTTCCCCTGCGACAAAGGGGAAAAACACAACGGACAGGGTCCCATCAGCACTTAGCTGCTCTGAGCTTCTCAGAAGGTCAACCTTTCCCTACTATCAGGTGTTGCAGGTGGCGGCTGGACATAGGACTCAGCTAATAAACACAGACAAAGAAGGACAATTCTCCTCTCTTTTTGTTCATTCATCTTTACCAGACCTTAAGACCTTTGTTTCTGCAGACTGCTGAGCCTCGATCGGTTCCTCTTCCCAGTCAGGGTACCTAAGCATTCTGCCAACTGAAGAGTAAACACAAATCATGTAATAACAATTAGGGACCGATCAAGCAAACAGCTGAACACTCATGTGATCAGACTAATTCATGTGATTAATCATGTAAAAGTACTTGAAAGGGCCATTTCCATGAAAGCGGTCGAGGGAATAAAGGCTTTACGGTGCTCAAAGATGCATTCATTGTTTGCTGTCTTTATAACGCTGATGGGTTTGTGTTTGTTACAGCTTTTTTTTTTTTTAA